>CAJHUC010000515.1:0-103073 GCA_905146915.1 Ostreobium quekettii | reverse complement strand
GCTCCTCCACTTCGAGCTCTCAGCGTGGTTATGGATAGGCTCGCTGTAGGCGCTGTCCCTACGCACACATGCACAAACTCGCGCAGCAACAGAACTCACCTGTATGCACGTGGATACAGAATGTCTGCACTCATTTGTAGCCACGTCGGCTCAACACCTGCACACACAAACATGCACACACATATGTGCACATCCCTGCACACACAAACGCAGCTCGTTCAGGGCTGAGCGACACCAAAAGCACGTGTTCACCAGCTACAGCTGTCGCATGCTGGTGTGGAGGTCCGGGATAGGCGTTACTGGAAGATAAGGCCAGCAGGCGCCCACCTGTCCTTCTCGGCTTGTAAGCGTCCCTGACCCTCATCTGCACAGCCTCACTCGCCAGACTTGCTCGCATCCACTGGCCCAGCGCGATTAGCCCCCCTCGATAGTGGGGAAGGTTGGCGGGATTGGTGGCGGCGAACTTTGCGGCCACGATTAAATATGAGATTCAAATTCGTATGCACCAAAATGATGATGCGGCAAGCCTTAAGCAGGTTGCGGCGCGCTGGTCGTTGGCGCGCCCCAACGACCAAGTCAAGCTCACCCGGCAGGTGTGGCAGGTGGCGGGGGACTCTTGCTCTACAACTGTTTGGCTGAGGTCTACGATGCGCACAAGGGTGCCCAACTTTGGGAAGTCTGTGATGCCCTCAGGGGTGCCAAAACGTGGAAGCCCAGCAGGGAACATCCTTATCAAAGCGGTCCTGAACATGAAACGTTGCCTTGCCGTGTGGTGTCTCCTTCCCTGTTCACGTTCAGGTCTGCCTTGCGATCGGGGCCCACAAGATAAAGCACAGTAACCTCCATTGCACCAAAATATAGAGCCACAAGGTTCCACTACTGCAGGTAAATGTTCAAGATCTGAGTTCCATGCTTCCCTTGCTGTCATGGGATATGGTGTGGAAGCAAACGCATTGAATAGGGACGGTTGGTGCTCAGCTGGATTGGCCCGCTGCGTGGATTCTATTCTGTCATCAATGGCTGCTCAATCTGAAGCACACACACCGAAACACATGTGCTAGGCTGTGCACAAAGGTACCAAAGTTCAGCGCATCTTCCTTGGCACTAACCTCGCTATATGCAGAGCAACGCATGCTGCATGTTGCATGTATGCAACTGCATGCTCATCACCACGAATAATGCTCATCAACAGTTGAAACATGGGAACTACAAGACATTCTTTGGTGTGAAATGGATCAGTAACAGATCTCGAATGTCTGCACATGTCTTGCCACCACAGGTACCTGATTACTCTGACTAATGTTGAGTGCAGCTGTCACAAGAGAATCTCCTGGCAAAATGATTGTAGAAATGGCTAATAAGTTAAAGAGTCAAAATCAGTATCGCTGATGCATTCTGGCTGGTGGGGAGTGCTTCATCAAGTGCAGGTGGCAGTCTGCCTTGATCTACAACACTCTGTCAGCGAGCCAGGCACAGCAGAAAATTGCAAGCTCTCATACAAACAATGGAATGAACAACATTTGCAGAGGTTCAACGTGCACTCTGTTGTTCCTGCTCCCTTGGTTTGACAGTCCCTATCCACAACAGCGCACTTTCCCTCTCCTTCCCCATTCCTCTCCGCAGCCCCCAGTGTGCCTGTCGATCGTCAACATGGTTTTTATCTATTATGCAACCAAGCTCGATACTCATCTGCACTTGAGCTTCAAACAACGGTTCGTTGCTGACCATCATCTTTGCAGCCTCGTTGTTGAGAGGGTCCTCATGGTTTGGGCCCTGCGATGGAGACCACACACCACGTAGTCATCATAATACTCTTGCATACTTGTGGCAAAATGAAGGTCACCAGCTGAAATCTTGGAACATGATAGGCAAGTTGCTTCACTCCAACAGCAATTGCAGCTATGACAAACAACAACACAATGACTTGTGAGACCACAAGACCGATGTTCACTCGGCATGGATCGATGCTATGTATCTTCTCCAAGCTCTAACTCTTGAACAGCTGCATTATGAGAAGTACCTGACCGTACAGATATCCGCTGACCACAAGGCAATCTCAACTCATGCAGTATTGCTCCTGCGAGCTCTTGTGAATCAGGTCTAGGATGCCAGGTTTGTTGGCACTACTAATAAATGAAGATGGCACATCACCCACACTATTCAAGCAGTGATGTGCTGGATGGAGAGAAACTGAAGTGAGTTCACACCAATCTCCAGGTGCCCCAACCCACCGCGAGGAGGAACTGACACCAATAACGATGGTGGACACACTGAGCAGGGCTTCTAGTCTTCTCACTCACAAGATATTTAGGCACACATCGCCTTCAAGATCGATGTTGGATGGAAGACCTACACAGCAAGGCACTTTTTAACAACAGCCACTTTAACAATAGGTAGTTGAAGGCACAGATGGGGAGTCAGCAAAAGCACAACATCATAGATTATGCATCCACTGTGGATGCCTTCTCTTGCTTGCAGGTCCAGACAGCCTCAATGCCAACAACTGCCAGACAAGCCCTTCACTTGGAGTCAACTACAAGAACAGCAATAGGAGAAATATATTCCCAGCCTGAGAGTTGCACCAGGAGGCATCTCTGGAACACTTCACCATCCATCAAACGATTATACCAACAACTAAAGCATGCAGCCACCAAACAGAGCACGAATACTGACTAAGTGCATATGTGGAATCTCATTTCCTTGTCAGATTTCCTTGCTACCAATGGGCGCCTAAATACTTACCATTTAGACCCCTCAAGCAGGCGTCCGCAAAGAACACACGTGCATAGGACATGGACAAGGTTGCTGGCCCCTGGAAAAGAAACGATCAAATGATCGGCTTCATGAATTCTGCAGGAGCTGGCCATGCATGGCAAGGAATTGGGGAGACAAGTTCAGGAAGAAACACCAACAAGAAATACAAAAACCCTATGCCACAGCATTGAAGAAGCAAGTGGGGGTAGTTGCAACAGGATTCTCTAGTGCACGTGCCAGAACTATGCAATCGATCATATTCCAAGGGGGCTCCACTTTCCAGCACCTTGCACTCCAGCAATGAACAACCTGGTCGATATCTTTTTGCAACCATTAGGCCCAAAGGCCCTGCTATCCATCTCAACGGATGCGGCCACGCCGGCAGTCTGGTCCAACCCGAGCCTAAAGACCGTCTTCAGAGCGGGCGTCAGCCGCCCGCGCTCCTGGCCTTAATCCATTCCTCGTAGTGCTCGTGATGTACACACCGCCTGACAAAATAGGGCAAGGCTCCTTGGGAGCATCGTTGCCCCTGCTCTTTCTCCTGCACTGGCTCCTGGTCCACAACACACGGCTTGTTGCAGTAAGCTAACAACCCGTTTGATTGCCATCGTTGGGATAGTCATCAGAGCCAATCACGGGCACACCACTTTCATCTCAATAGTGTTCGCCAAGTCTCCTGGGTCCCACAGAACAAAGATCCTTTCCAACGCGACAGGGAGGCAAGGGAAACTTCACTGCCCTTTGGCGGCTACCTGGCTATAATTCTGAAGGAGCTGTCCCCTACCTGGAAAACGTCCGTATGGTCTAACACTTCCTGCAGGTCGACAGGAATGAAGGAAACGACGTTCTCCCTAGGGCAACACTGCAACTAGGGGCAAGTGCTCAGCAATTAGACTCCAGCACATGAAATCAGGCGATGGAGCTGGTCGCTGCCTAGCATTGACGTCCACGTCCGCGTCCTGGGCGTGCATGGCCACCTTGTTGTTGAATTGGTCAGCGTTCAACGGGGCAAGATGTGGGTAGTCCCCCGCATGGACAGCCCGCCGACGCGGCTGGACGCATTCAGCGGCCGCTCACGTCGGCCAGGCGTGGGCGTGCCCGTGAAGCAGCCGCCTATTGACGTGTGGGGTGCGCCATGCGTGGCCCGGTGTGGCATATGCGGGCGGACCGACGCGTGGGCAGCATTTGCATACGTGGGCATGTGTAGCAGCTGGGCCTGTGTGGGGGTGCATAGTCGCACGGGGGCATTAGGAAGCATTGGATCAGCGTTCCAAGCGTTTCCACCCACACACATCGGCAAATGAGGGCAACGCGAATTACCCGACGCACACCAATGGCCTGTACGGCATCCCCACATCCGTAAACACATCGGCCGTGGGGCCACGTTGCCCAACGTGGGCCTGCCCACAGTTTTATAACCGTAGTGACTTTGTCAAGGTCTACTTGTCTTCATTCCACTTAGATGGCTTAATGCCTTGAGTGTTCATTCTTGGTATGCTCACCTAAACTGCCCTCTCGGGCTGCAGATACACAGGAGCAAAAAGAACCTCCTGGGCAGCTGTCAAATAACCTTGGCCCATTCCAAAATATCCATGACCATAAGGGTTGTAGTCCTCCGGCGGGGACGGGGGCCGTCTGTTGCCATATGGAGGCCCATTGCAATGGAGGCCAATCGCTCCTGATGTGGTGGCTCCTAGGCCTACATGTACCATGGTTGTTGTTCTTCAAACAGTAACTCTTTTTCCTCTTCATCCTCCTCAGGCCATTGATGGGATGGAGAGGTCAGTCAGTACTGCCTTGCCATTTGTGGCTGCAGTTGTGAGGACGGCCCCAGGTGAACAAATTGAGACATGGCCTGCAGTGCCGCAATTTTCTGCTGCGTTTTGTGGGGCTGCTGTGGCTCCCGCTGGTCTGGCCTGGCCCATTGTATAAGGCCGGGCAGTGGTAGGCACTGGCTGAGGTGCCTGCGGGATCGGCGCTCTCGAGACAGCTTGTCCTTGCAGGTCTCCCTCGTGGGGTATCCTCTTTCCAATTCTCTGCACCGTGTGCCACTCTGTGGATGCTTCTTAGAGATCAAGAATGTGGATCTCCAAGGCTCTCTGTTGTGCCTCAAAATTGAGGCACAAATAGGCAGATATCCTCCTCAGGGCATCCGGTGGGTCTGCTGCACGGTATGGTGCTGTGCCGCCTCTAGGGTGGTAGTATCCATTGTAGTACACACCACCATAGGTGTCATAAAACACACCAATTGTGTCCTAGTATCCATGGACGTCTTGAATCACGGGTACTTGGATCCTAGGAGTTGGCTCTGCTATTGCCCGTTGGGGCTCCTGCACCCGGTACTGCGGGCGCTGCCTCTGGTAGGCGGGGTCAGGTTTACCCAATGTACACTTGATCTCCTGGGTGACTTGACCATCGCTACTCTCCCCTTGAGGGGGGACTGGAGCCTGTTGTTGAGGTTGTTGTTGCTACTGTTACTGCTGAGTACGCTAAAATTCCTTGAACTTCATGAGTTCAACGAGCTCTTCCTTTCCCAAGGTGGCCAGCAACTGCGCTTGTCTGTCAGCCTCAGCTATGGCCTTTTCCAATGCCTCCTCCTATCCTTTTATGACAGCAAAAATTTCCTGTGGCTCCGGAGGGATAGGACTGGCCAGTGTGCCTGCTGAGCCAACATACACAACCTCATCATGTTCAGCAGAATCACCGAATTTGGATTGCTTTCGGATGCAAGGTGCAAACTCATACCTCCTGGCAACTTTGTCAGGGATATTATTTGTGTCTTTCTTTATTGCGGCTTTGGGCTTGGATGCCTTCTCAGGCTGTTTTGATTCCTTCGGACTTGGGGCCTTCTCAGGCTAAGTAAATGCTACAAAACGAGTTGGGCGGTTTACACCGCTGTCTCCACTACTTGACTCATCAGCCCATCTGGGTTTCATTTGAGTCATTTCCTCCATGCGGGGGGCTCATTTTGTCGACCCTTTCTCAAGCTGCCCGAAGGCTTTAGCTTAAGTAGCAAGATCCAGTTCATGTGCGGCTTCCATTAGTTCTACCCGTTGGGCCTTCTGGCTTCTGCCTATAGACATGAAGCGACGACAAAAATCAGCTTTACGCTGTTTTCTCCAAGCTCACTTCTGCTCATATTTCTTGGGATTTAATTGTTTATCCTTTTCTTGATGCAGACAGAGCCTTTTGCACTCTTCGTCAATGACCTCTACGAGCTTTTCGCTCATCCAGCTGCTTGGCACATGCAAACTGATCTCAATTGCGTGCATGTCTCCTCTCTTTCTCCATCCTGTGTACTTGTGTTATGGTGGACATATCTCCCAATAATGGGGATGCACAAGACGAGATGGACAATTCTGAGATTTCCTCCCATCTTTCATGGGGGTCTTGCGGATCTGGCCTCTTAGGGCTGCCTTCACTCATATCCCAAGGCTCGGGAATGTGCCTCAAAGCAAAGACCATTTTTTTCCGGCCAGTTGGGATCCTCCCAGGCGATTTGAGTTGCCATTCCGGGGCCATACCACCGTTGGATCCTTACCAGCTGTGCGGTGGTCAATCTCATCCCAAACCTCTTTGAGGCCATTCCCAGCCCTCATCTAGGTCGCTTAGCCATTCACTGTGAAACCTTGTCCACACGGCTTGGCATTTCTGCTACCTGCTGTAAGGATTGGCGGTGTCTAGTTCAAATTTCAGTACCCGCTCTTCCTCATTCGGCTCCCACTCAAGCAGAGCCGGTCTCCTCGGACTCCAATCCGGGCCTCTCGGCCTGCTCGGACTATGCCCACATACTGCATGGGCGCTCTCAGTGAGCGACTCCTCACTAGTCTGATCACCATCGCTCGGGGTTTTTATGCACACTCGCAACTTCACCCGTTTGCGGGGAACACTACCCGATGGCCCTGGCATGTGGGCTACGGGGCTTGGATCATTGGCCAAAGGGCCTGGATTGTTGGCCGAAAGGCCTGGATTGTTGGCAGAAGGGCCTGTGACATCAGCCCATAACTCTGGCCCTCTCGGCTTGCTGTCTCTAGGCCTCACCTGCTATGGGGCTCTTGCGCTTTGCGCTCGTCCGCCTGATGGTCTTCCAGTCCTCAGCCCCTTGGGCTTCTGGAATCGTGGGCATCTTCGCCACCGTCTGACTTGGTACCCTCTTGGGTTGCTTGGGTTGCTCTATGATCCACTCCTCGGCTTCATGTGCATGCTCCTTCTACTTGTGTAGCTGGTCGCTGAGACTGGCTACCTGCTCCTCCACCAAAGCCCAGGCAACATCGGCCTCTCAACTCTTGTCCTTTGCCTTTTTCAAGGCAATTTCATGTTGCCTTGCTTCCTTTTGCGCGGAGGCCACTGCAATCTTCAGCTGTGCTATCTGGGTTGCTGCTTTCTGGTCGTGTGCCTCCTGGGCTTTCACTGCGGCGGATGCGTCCATCTTCTCCAGGAGGGCTATGACTCCTCTTGGCTCTCTTTGGCCTCGGCTTCCACCATGGGCTTGTCTTCAACTTCCTCCAGTGCTTGGCGTGCTGACGGCTCAGGTTGGTCCTCCCGGACTAGCTCAACCTCCATTCTGCCTGCACGGCCTGCGTCTTCATGCCGACCAACCCTAGATGTCGGTCTCCCCTCTCGGGGTGTTGGGGTGCCCTCTCGGGCTGACGAGTCCGATTCCTCGGCCTCCTTGGTGTGGGGCTCCTGACCTCTTTGAGCCGCAGACCCACATCACCGGGCACCTGGGTCCTTACGGGGACCTAGGTGGGACCACCCCCACCTATTTTCATATCATATAATATTGTGAAGCTGCTGGGGTACGTCACCTTACCTTGGGTAGGGCGTCCCCCAGACCAAGGAGCCATTAGTAAAGCATCCCCCACATCAAGCCACTGTGTGTAACACCCATTACCGAAGGTCAAGGAATTCATGGACAGACTACATGGGGCGCGTTACTTCACCAAGATCGACCTCTACTCAGGGTACCACCAGATCCGAATACGAGAGTCTGACATCAAGAAGACCGTCTTTGTTAGCAGATACGGGTCTTTTGAGTACTTCGTCATGCCCTTCGGCCTGTGCAACGCCCCAGCCACTTTTCAGAGGATAATAAATACGATTCTACGAGATGGGCTAGACAAATACGTTTTAGTATTCCTCGACGACATTTTGGTGTACAATCAGACCAGAGAGGAATATATGCAATATCTTCGCAGCATTTTGAACCACCTATTATCAGAGAAGTTCTATGGGAGACTGGCAAAGTGTGACTTCTTTTATACCGACGTGGAGTATTTGGGATTTGATGTGGGGGTATACGGGATAAAGCCCTCAATGTCAAAAATTAATGCGATTGCTAATTGGCCAATGCTTGAATCAGCTCGTGATGTACGTTCGTTTGTTGGATTGGCAAATTTTTACAGAAAATTTATCCGGTGGTTTAGTGAGATAGCTAGTCCATTCACCAACCTCACTAAAAATATCGCAAGTTTGAATGGGGCCCAAAAGAGGAAAAAGCCTTTGAAGGCTAAAGACAGCATTAGTGCTTGCACCTGTTTTGCAATTACCTGATTTTGATCGTGAGTTTATAGTGACCACCGATGCATCAGAGGTCTCTGTCGGGGGTAAGCTTCGGTCAGGGGTTGTAGCCAGTGGCACATGAGAGTAAGAAGCTGAACCTGACAGAGTGCAGACACAGCGCGTACGAACGTGAAATGCTGGGGATCATGTGGGCCGTTGGCAAGTGGAGGCACTACCTTGCTGGCCAACATTTTGTGATTTAGATTAACCGTGACTCCCTCAAGAACCTTCCAAACCAACCCTCAATAAATCGCAGTGTTTGGAAGTGGATACAGGTGTTGCAGGGCTACGATTGTGACATCGGACACATTGCTGGCAAGATCAACCCTATAGACTACCTGTCCAGGCGCAGTGTGAAGGAGCTACAAAGCATGGTGGACATCTGAGGGCATGAGGAGTCGATAGTCCAGCGATTGAGATTGGGTGATGAGGAGGTTAC
The DNA here is from genome assembly GCA_905146915.1 of Ostreobium quekettii. NCBI lineage: Eukaryota > Viridiplantae > Chlorophyta > Ulvophyceae > Bryopsidales > Ostreobiaceae > Ostreobium > Ostreobium quekettii. The sequence continues at coordinate 94,318 of CAJHUC010000515.1, read as the reverse complement.
AGATGAGCACATCCAGAACAAGTTGGATCAGGTGTTTAAGGGAACAGGGGCATCAAGAGCAGGAACAATTGCAAGTGAGTGTCATTCTGCATTGTTTGTGACGAGATCAAGAATTGCATTGGATTCATCTATACGGGACAAGATCAAGAATACATATGAGAGTGATTCCCGGTGGGCTGACATTGTTAATGAGTTGAAGTCAGATCCACAGAAAAATCTGGTCAGGAGAGGAGTCAAGGACTTTAGATTATCTCATGATTGTTTAGAGATTCACAATCGTGAAGGACCAGAAGGAGTAAATAAATGGAGATTGGTTATTCCTGATATCCCTGAGGTTAAGCAGCAGATCATGGAGGAGGTGCATTCAGTGCCTTACTCAGAACATGTGGGATATCAGAAGACTTTGAAAAAACTACAACAAAACTTTTACTGGCCGGATCACACACTGGACATTAGGGAACTTGTGACCAGCTGTCCAGTGTGTCAATTAGAGAAAAGCATGCATAGCCAACCAGCAAGACTTCTTCAGCCACTGCAGCTACCAGAACAAAAATGGGCAGATATCAGCTTGGATTTTATCATGGGACTGCCCAAGTCAGAATCAGGACAAGACAGGATCCTCACAATTGTGGACCGGGCTACCAAGATGGTACATCTTATTCCGGTGTACCAGACCATCACAGCAGCAGAGACAACCCAAGTTCACTAAAACTACGTGGGGAAACTACACGGAATTCCAAGATCAATCATCAGCGACAAGGATCCAAGATTCGTTTCCAGGCTTTGGCAGGAGTTCTGGAGGTTGTTGGGAAGCAAGTTGAGGATGTCAATAGCGCACCACCTACAGACCGATGGACAGACAGAGGTTGTTAACCGGGTGGTGGAGATGACATTGCGTTGCACACTATATGCGAGTCAAGAGCCCCGCCAGTGGGAGAAATATCTCTAAATGGCAGAATTCACCATCAACAACACTCTGTGAATAGCAACCGGGTACACGCCATTCTACCTGAACTATGGCTACCACCCGTGTACCCCGGCAGAACTTATTCGAGATGTTGACACCACCTTCTATGAGGGGGCCAACCTTTTTTTGTCTCGATTGCAGAAGATCTTCACCAGGGCTCATCAGTATCTGTACAGAGCTCAGGGCAGGCAGAAGAACTACGCAGATCAGAGATGATGTGAGCACATGTTCCATACAGGCGACCAGGTGCTACTCAGTACGGAGAACTTATAGCTCAAGAATGCATCTGTACACAAGCTGAAGCGCAGGTTCATTGGACCTTTCTTCATCACTCAGAGGATTGGACCTGTTGCATACGAGTTGGATCTACCATCTACATGGAAGATCCATCCTGTATTCCACACGAGCTTGCTACACCCCTTCAGGACATCACAGTGGAGTACAACTACTGAACATGCAGTGGGAGAGCTAGAGCCAAAAGAGGATGAGCTTTATGATGTGGAGAAGTTGTTGAGGTGGCGGTGGCGAGGACCAAGCAGTCAACGACAAAAGGAGTTCCTCATATTGTGGACAAGCTGGTCTCTTGACGATGCGATATGGATCCCGGCAGAAAACTTCACAAGCGCCAGAGAATTAGAGAAGATGATCTGACGAGACAAGCCCAAAGAGGACCAGAGACAGCCAATAGATGACTGATTTGTTTTTGAGGTTGAAAAGTACCCCCAGGGGGAGGTAGTTTTTGTATGAACAATGTCTTTGATTCTTTATACAAGCGGAGTGAGATGCGATGCAAAGCCGTATGGACCAATTATTTGCGCCTTGGGTGAGCATCAAGCGCAGCGAGGCGATTCTGGGATTTTGGCCATTTTTGGGCCATTTTGCTGCATTAAAATGAGGGCTTTGGGGACGATCTGGGTGCTTGTGGAGACGGTGGTTCAAGTACAAGGTGACTTGAAGGTTATGTAACCGTGTTGTGTGCCACGGGGACTAGACGCTGGGAACACTATAGTGAACATCCCGTTTTGCTATCACTGCCTGCCTGCCAATTGCGCGCAAGGCAACGCCGGACCCAATCCGCCCTTCCGACTGACGCACTGCAGAGGCCGTTCCGCCAAGGGGCCCACCACGTCCGCGCCACGTCGAGATCAATCAAGCGACCGTGCTGGTTACTCCTGGCCAGCTGTTGGAGGGATCGCCAATCCATCGCATGGGGCGCGCACGGCAAAACCATGTGCCAGCCTCGCTAGCTTCCCCCGCCTTCCCCCGCCGCTCCCGCCTTGCCCGGCTACGCCCCCCCTTTGCAGCAGCCCGCCGCTTTGAGCAAAGGTGCGCCGCCCGAAGCGCACCAAAATCCCCGCGCAGATGCTTGGGGACGAGGCCGAGGGACCCCACAATCAGACGCCGCCCCACTTCCCCGTCATCCATGTATAGAGAGATGCCCATGGTGACCAAGGAGGGGGATGCTCCGGTGCACTGGCGCTCAATGCGCCACTCCCCAAAGCCGGGGACCACCATCCTGGTGCCCCTTGTGGCTTGGCCCCAAAACATCATGGCCACAGCGGGGGCCACCTCAACCCGCACCGCCCCACGACCGGTTCTCACCAATGTGCAGATCGGCTGGAGGCGGTCCGCCTCTGTGCCCGGCACCCCCGCAATGATCAAATGAAGTGCATCTTCGAAGGTGGCCAGCTTGAAAGAACGCATGGACAAAGCCGCCTCCAAAGGTTGAAGAAAGAAAGTGTGCTCCACGACCCATCCAATGGGCTTGCGAGCACGTGGATCCAAACTCGGGCGGCCAGCAACCTCTGCCCAACTGCGCCCATGGCGCCCAGCACCTGGGCCACCCAACCCCTTCTTTTCCTTCTCCATTTCCTTGCGGGCCCATGCCAAGTCTTGTGCGGCCCGCCGGTTCTCTGCCGTCCCAGTGCGAAGGCGCTGCAATGCTATGCCCATGCATGACGTCTTTATTGCTTTGCGGGAAGCCAAACGCGCGCCGTAAACTAGAAGTTATCCCACCCAAATCCAGCGCCAAGACCTTCTCCAAGCATGCGCGCCCCTGCTCCATCACTCCCAGCGCCTTCCTCAGAGCGACATTTGTGCTTCCGCTGCCATGCTGAGCCGGATCCGCGCCATGTGCTGTTGCCGCCCCTGTTGCTGCATCCACCTCAGTGGCAGCGACTCCTCCACCTCGCTCACACCGCTCCCACTAGTGGGGGGCGTTTTCTCCACCATGGGCGATGCAATGGCTGCCCACTTGGGTATCTTCATGTTCCTGTGGTTTTTCCTGGCCGTTTGCCATCCTTCTGCTAGCTCCGTGAGGTCGATCCCTACCACAACCCCATCGCCGTCCATCCCCATGGCGTCCCTGTGCATTCAAAATGGGCTCTTGTGTCCGGCGCTTGATGGCTCTAAAGTCTTTTCCCTCGAGGTCCCTGAGGCTTGGCCAGGTAACCCAGGGGTCCCTGGTGGCCTTGAGGGGCTTGCACCACTCTGATTACCTCCCGGCACGACCCGGGTGGCCCGGTTATGACCGTCCGGGCGAGGTGCCTCCTCTCCACCTCCATCAATTCCTCGAACTTGGAGATTGGGGCTTCGGAGGCCATTCCCTGTGTAGCCGCCCACCACGCAACATCCTGGTGGCCGTTTCCTTACCATCTCCGGCCAGCCGGGCCCACAACTCCTCTCGGTGCTGGTTGTTGGTCCGGCCTGGCGGTCGTCCTTAAGGAACTTCATATTTTTCCATGAAGACCTTGAGTCCCATGGTGCGGAGCTCTGCAAGGTCCTTGCACTTGAGTTTGCGCTCCATGGTACCAGTAGACCAAGGTTTCGCGTGCTAACTCGATTGGGAGCTGCACCCAAGGCACGTTGGGCCTAGGGGCCCAACCCAGGTTGCCAAAGGAGTCCCGGGCAATGGTCAAGAAGAAGAAGAAGAAGATTTCCTACAAATGGTGATACAACAAAGATGTGTATATCACCGCCGTGGTACAGCCGAATATGTATAGAGCAGCCGCAAAGTGTTAGTTGGCCACGTCCAAGGTCGTGCATATCTATCGCCTAAAATTGGGGCCCCACCCATACAAACTCACATCACAAAGTCTCCGTGGAAGTACCACAGATCCAAAAAAGTAGATGAAAAAGGGAAGCCCACCCCAAAACAACGGGGGCTTTCTCATCTTAGCACCCCCGTACTCACCCCCTCAGACCGATCTAAGCAGACTCAATCAGACTTATGACCTTGGGGATAAACCTCCCTAATTGAGAACCCCAAAACCGAGCAAGCCACACCCAATGTCCTACTCTCGCAGCACCGATAGTACCCAGCAGCCGCTCCCTCTCCTATGTAACCCTCTGCAATCGGTGGTGGCATGGTGGTTTACTACCCTGTCTCAAGTTCTCGAGCTATATACTGAAATTCAACGTCAATGCTCACATAGAACTAGCTCTGCAATTCTCCCCACATTAGATTGGCCTCTGCAGAGCTATATAGGGTGCCTAAACCTTAGCCAATGGAGGTAGCTACAAGTTTAGGCACCATGCAGCAAGCTTGACACCTGCCATTGTCATCTAGCTTCCAGCTGCTTATGCAGTCTCACTATAAAACGCACATTTTTAGGATCCTTTTCAAGGTTGAGGCTGTTGCATGAGCAGCCTGAGACATATGCATGGGTATGTTGGCCAATGCTGGTAATTGCCATCAAAGGAAATAAATTGATCAAAAACTCACCATTATCGGGTCTTGTATCCTCAGAATATTGACACTATATTGTCTTTAGCAAATGAAAGGCAGGCACACAATAAAGATTAAATACTTTGCGCTGCATTTGGCAAACGCCATTTGCAGAGAAAATTAGATAGCCATAGCAGTGCAAACGACAATATGTGTTGTAGGTACAACATGCGTGCTATGCAAAATTAAGCACTACAGGGTTTGAGTTTGAGGGAGTAGGATGAATAATCTCAACTCATCCTTAACCATGAGCACTTTATCCATTCAAATGCTGCATCGCCTGCCATCCCTAAATCCATCCTGGTTGTGTGTCTCTTGGTAGAGGCATAAGCAAGAGCTTCGTTGTTGTTGTTGCAGATTTAATGAATCTCGTGTCTCGTGCCAATTTTGGTAGATGCACCATGGTCCGATTGGCCGGCAGCAGTGCACTAGAATATGTGGTACACTTAACCTCCACCCCCACCCCTCTTTCCCCTTTTTCCCTCCGGCAAGCATATCTCCTCTGGACCAACGGATATTGTTAAGGTATGTGTGCCCACCTTGTGAAGGAAGCGATCACTCTCAGCCAGTCCACTCCCGCAAGCCCCCCAAGAGTTTTTCCAGGTTGTTGGATGCTAGAGCGACAATGAGACAAGCATTTTTTGACAGATTGGCACTCTATTCCTTGCACTCAGGGACAAATTCGCCTTGCCCCATCACAAGGATTTGTTCATTTGGCTCTATTTCTATTGTGTCATGGCCCTGTGTTAGTCCACAATGTATCAATATTGACGAATTGAGAAATCCATCCCATGACAATAAACATTATGCACCTGTCATGGCTACAAGGTTGCCTACCCCACCAGTATCTGAGGTTCTGCCAAGAACAGGTGAAGTCTATTGCATAGGCAATGGCAGCTGTCCCCCAACTAAAACAAGACAATGCACACATGTGGAAGCGATCTACGTCATATGCATGGCAGAACAGTGGATGCCAGAAGCAAAACCGAGGCGATGACAATTGGCCACCAGTGGCCGTTTGGCCATTATTCAACACAATGAGTACAACTCACGTTCTTGCACACCAGGCGCATGCTGTTAGGCATGAGGGTGAAGTGAATGCATGGGGACAGCTGCGCTGCTCCCCGCTCCAAAGTCACTCGCATTCCGGAATAGCATATGGTGCTACATCAAACACAGTGCAAATCGGTGCACATTTCATTTCATGTGCAAGTTGCCGTCTGAGCGTTCAACAACCAACAAGGGATTCTCCCTGTAAACAACGCATTCATCTTCAGCGCTGGTTAAGTACATATCAGGGATCAGGGATGGAGCTGGAACAGCCTTTCATGCAAAATGTCGGTAAGGTCTGAAAGGCTGCATTGTGCGCAACATCACGATTATGTGTTGTTTTGGGCAAAACGGTTGTGCTCAAGATTGGCCATCAAAAAACAAGGAAATTTGTGCGCAACATCGCTATTTTTGAGTGCAGAAAAAGAGAAGAGGATGCATGTTCTGTTGTTTTCCATGACCCCCTTACCGACATTTTGCACGAAAGTTAGTTCTGGGTTGAATTCGTTGTGAATTGGACACCAAGGCAAGAAGGGGCGGGTCCCTGACGCTAACTACTACGGATTTGCTCCCAAATCGACATAAGCCAAGAAGCAAGTGGTCCAAACCGGGGCTCCAAACCACCCAGCATATCTCGCCAAAACTCCCTTGGAGGGCCCAGCTGGCAACGGACATCTGCAGGTGAACAGGCAAGTGTTCGTACTCCGGCATGTGCACTGCAGCTGCATTAGCCACGACATGCGCCCGCGTCGTGTTGCCAACTCGTGTTGCCCGCTGACCTCTGTCCCCACCTCCGATAGCTTGGGAGAATCCTGGGGCCTTCGGTGAGGTTTCAGATCCCACACCATCAGGGCATGGAATCTGAATTGCCGCTAACATAAGCACTGACGCTGTTTGGGGGGTCTTCGGGCCCGAGCTGAGATGCCCGGGGTGAGACACCGTTTTTCATCACACTTACCAAGATCACACTTGTGTCGCCTCTGACAGCCGCAAGGACGAATGCAGTGGATTGAACTGAAAGATGTGAGCCCGGATGCAAACAAGCGAGGTCAGCTGCGCCAGGGAGTGGGACGTAGCGAGCAGGACCAAATGTCTGGGCCAGACTACACCACACCGCCGGTGAACGCGCTCGGGAGCCCTGGTGATGCAATGACCTGACCCATACGTGTGACCGTTGCCCTGTCGATCGACGGGGCCGTTGCGGGTGAACCGCCGGGCTCTAAGCCACGCACACACCTTATCCCACCGCGACACAAAAGCTTCAAGGGCCAAGGGGTGCTTCGCCTGGATTTCGACGGAGTTTGGATTTCGATTTCGAAGGACGGCCGATTTCGAATTGCATTATTGGGGTGATGGGTGCCACTTACGTTACCTGCTTCGCCCCCCAAACGTGAGAAAGTTGAGCTGAAAGGGCAGAACCGCCCACTAGTACTGCAGCTCCTTCGAAGGGGTTCCTGGACGGCAGCACGGATGTGACCTCTTGGCAGCAACGGCTGGCTGCGGGGCGGCTGGATGCCGACGGGCGCTCGACCTCCCATGAAGCTGGTGGACGATGGCGTAGGGGGGTTGGATTTGGTGCTTTGCCGACCGCGACCACCAGGTTCACGAGGAACACAGAAAGCTCATTACAATGCGAAGCCACAAATCCATCACAGTTTGGTACGCTGCGCCATGTGGTGCACAACGCCGACCGGGCAGTCTACCCTTCCAAAATCACCTTCTTCTAAAGTCGCTGCTTACAGAGGCCACTCACCCCAGTGGAAACTCCATGCTTCCATCTGACGCACCTATCACCTCAGTGGTCCAATTCCGAATCGGCCGTCCTTTTAAAGCAGCGCATCTAAATCGATGACCAAACTCAAGGATTCCTGGCTTGCATTCCTAACAGGAATAGTATTGACACAGTTCAGAGTTTCGCAGCGCCTGTATTCCTCAGCCTGCGAGCCAAACACGTTGCAACCATACCGCAAAGAAATGACAAGTGTTCAAATTTCGCCTGTCCAGCTGCGTTTATCTCAAGTGGCGCAAGTGGCAGATATCGCTTGTTAGTATTTAAGCACAAACAATGGCCGCAAGTCGCCAAAAGGCGATGTTTCCTTCACCAGCAAATGATTCGCCGTAGAAGTCGAGGTTTTGAGTCTCGCAAAGGTACCAGCAGCTTACCCATTGCGAAGTTAGCTCATCAGCACGGTCTTCGCAGTCCTCCGCATCGAGAGTTCTGCCACCCGCAGTGGACGCCTTCTGGAAGGATACAATGACATGCAATCCAAAATCAACGACACCAAGTCGTCAGGCAGCTGACACCCCGGCTTCTTGGACTTTTTTTAGTCCAGTGACGCCACGTTTCACCGCCTTCCCCAACAAGGACGCATCTTTTCGGGGCGGTGGCGCATCCCAGATTCCGTCGAAACGCCACGTAGCGCCCTCGCATGCAAGGACAGGACGCTGGGGTTCGAATCGACAGCGCCGTTGCGTGGTGGCGCCACGACCCAAGACATGCGCGATATCCCATACATCGATGTATCGATGTGTGGTGTGCTGTGTATAGTGTCCGTTTAAAAAGCGGCACGCCATCGGATACGCTCCCTGCGCTCGGGGCCGCGGGGTAGCAGCGAGGATGACCTGCGCTGCCTAAACAAGAGTTGTGGCTGATGGTCGTCACACTTTCAGACGCCCGGGTCGCTCGAATGTGCCCACCGAAGCTTCACGAGAGATGTGGGCAAGCCCTGTACGAGGTCCTTAAGAGGGCACAGCCAGAGCGCAGCCACCCGCGGACCTGCAGAAGGTGCACCGCGAAGCACGAGCGGGCACAAAACGCGCCGGCGGGATTTCCCCGCGGAAGAGCGCAGGGCGGGATGCCTGCATTGAGGCATTCGTCGCTGACCCGCCGGCCGGGGTGGCCGCCGTCACCGCGATGGCCGGCACGCGTGGCACCAGGCCCAGGGTGGGACGACAGCGCCCACGGCGCTCGCGCGGACCGCGTGGAACTCGGCGAAGATGGCTTCAAGGGATTGGGCGCTTCCAACGTGATGACCGGGCCATCTTCTTCGCCCGAGGATGGCCGCCCGAAGGGGCCACCTTCAGAATGGGCCGGCACCCTCGCGAGGCGCGGGCAGGGAAGGGCCGGCTGCTCGCGGGGACGGGGACGCCCGGCCTACCGCAGGGCGGTGGAGCTATCGTTCACCATCCTCGGCTTCCAGGGCATCGCGGCGCAGGAGGGTATTGCTGACACGGACGGAGAGGATGATGGAGGCACGAACTTCCGCCAGCTCTGGAAGCTCTACACGGCCGTGGCGGTGACAGCCATCTTCAACGTGATGATGACCCTGTGGAAGGACACGAGCAACGTGGTGGAGCGCCGGCGCAGCGACGTTCTGGCGATCCAGATATGGATTCTCCTGCTGGGGTTCAACGTCTGGGTGGGCGTCGATGGGGCGGAAAACGACCACTGGACGCTGGAGGAATGGACAGCATTGGCCCTGCCGTGGATCCTGGCGCTGCCCAACATCGCGGAGACCACCACGGCGCTGCTGCAGCACATCGAGATGTGGCACTGGCTGGAGCGATCGGCGAGGGAGACGATGCCGCTGGGGTGGCTGATGCGGACAATGACTACGACTGAGAAGGACAAGGACGGTGAATGGCTGCGGGATAGGCAGTGGGCGACGTCGGCAAGCCGGATCTTCGCGGTGATCATTCCGGGCTCCCAGAGGAGCAATACGGTGTTCAAGTTGATGAAAGAGTGGCATGGGATCCTGCGCAGCGGGATACAGTACCAGCTAACGAACATGAAGATGGCCTTCCTGGCCAACCAGTTCTTTAGGGTCCTGCAGGCCATAGTGCTGTGGGCTGTGGCGGTGGTGGCCCTCCTGGTGCAGGGGACCATCTGGCTGCTGACCGTTCCCGAAGATTTACTGATGTGGATGTCGGATTACCACCGGCAGGTGCAGGACAGCCTGTGGAGCACGGTCTACCTGAAATATGATGCACTGCACCTGAACCGAATTGAAGTCCAGCGGGCATTCGTCCTCTCCAAGGAACTGAAGAGCAGCATGACTCATGAGCATGGGGTGCAGAACAATCCGATCAGGAGGAGGAGGGATGCACTGACAGGGTATCGCAGGGACTTTGGGCTCCTCGGGAAGCATGACCGGATCATGGGCGCTGTGCTGACCACCATAGGTGCTTTCGAGAACAGCTTCAGGAAGGCGTACCTGGTGCAGCCGTTCTACAAAGTGCCCTGGCACTCAAGGAAGGTCCTGAGGCCGGAATATGAGGCGGCCGGGGTGAAGGTGGACCAACTCATCAAGGGCGTGAGGCAGGTGCTGGAGCTCAACAACACGGCAGGTCTGTTGTCTGTCAGCAGCGACGAGGCTGTCCTTCATGACTACATCGAGGCGACGCTGTCTACGGCGATCTACTACCCGACAGTGGTGGTCTACCAGATCGCCAGCTATGTGGCCAAGCAGGAGTGTGAGTCAGAGGAGGCTGCTGAGGCCAGGGACACCGACGAGAATGCCACTGCGATGAGGGTGGTCTACATTGACACACGGCAGTTCCTGTACTTGCTGCTCTGGTGGGAGATCGTCAGAAACAAGCCCATGTTTCGTCAGTCCATGGAGGAGACAGAGGACGATGAGATGGATGTAGCAGGCGCCGAGGCATGGATGGAGAATCATGACATTCACCTGCCCAAGTTGGTGGTTGCCGCTTTTGTGATGAGCAGGATTAGGTACATACACAGGTACCGGCCTTCGGAGCATGACCCGCACCACCCAGGGTATGCCAGATTGGGGACCACAGTCGGAAGAAGCCGTCTGCAGGAGTACTTCAGGTCGTTGGATGAACTGATGGCGAACAACATCGGCATGCGGCTGAATGACTGGATCCAGAGGACGCAGCCGGGTGGTGCAGACATCACTGTCGATTTGGATACCATGCAAATTGGTTACCAAGGGCAGACATACGATCTCACACCCGCACCCAGTATGCAGCGGTCAGCAACTTGGCCACCCTAAAATGGTGTGCTGGGGAATGCACCTTCTGCACCCTTTTCGCCCATTTGTGGCGATTACAGAGTGGGGGCAGTGGTGCAAGCTTCAGAGTGTGGGGCAGCACATGAAATTATATGCATTGTTGACAGTGCGACTGTACTACATTGTGGTGCCTGCTCATTCTTGACTGATATAAAATGGAGGACGTGGTGTATGATGACATGAGCATGATAGCATTGGAACCCTGCTTCCAGGGAAATCCCTATTGAGTGGTGACACAATCTCAGTGGGACAACGTTTGGATCGATGAAGAGGGGCTGGGTGCAGTGGTGAACAGTTTCAATTGTGCCTACATTCATGTCTTCACGAACAGTGGCTCAGCAGTAAGAAAGAACGAAGTCTTGGATCGATTGCAATGAAAAGAAGTTTTGGCAGATCAGTGCTGTGGTGAGAGCATGCTGGTAGTCATTGAGGACTTGTGGAATGAATAAGGGTATGGCCTTGTCGGTGTAACGGACTCACAGTGATCGCTGTAACCCAGATGACTTTGAGCATCCCCATCTGTTTGGCACCGCCTGCACGAGCTGTGGCACACTGTATCAGCCACCATCTTGCTTGTGAGCTAGACTTCACCTATGCCAAATGCGCTGCCTCTGTAGCCACCCTTGCCCAAGGGTTCAAGCCAGAACAACCGGTTTAACGGTCAGTTACCACGACAGAAATCGCACAACATCCCCAATCCACAACTCGTTCATGTGGGAGCACGGCTCTGGGTGACTGCAGCGACACCTCTTTCTGCTCGACCAGAACCTGGGTCCTTGACGCGCAGAACATACACTGACACTGGATGGGCATCCAGTGTATCAAACGGTGCTGCGGTCAACGTCCCTTCCACACGAATTACAACTTCACCCGTGCGACCACGCGTCTTCTCAATCCCCAAGATATTTGGAGGCCGCACCTGATGTGTGCCCCTGTGCATGCCTGTCCCCATGCCGCCGTCTTGCGTCCACCGAGCCTCCCCTCAAAATACCACCAAGTCGGAGTGGCGCCGAGAAGAGGTGGTCCGATAGGAAGCGGAGTGTTTGAGCCAATGCGCGGGTAGCCAAACTGACAGCAACGTCAGAATGCGTCGCTCCCGGAGAGGAAGGACGAGCGCACGGCAAGCACTGGGCACCCGTCCTTGGGCCATAGGTGCGCGACCGCTTTGCTTCCGATGCGTCACAAGGCAACCGTACACAGCCGAAGGGGGAACGCTCAACCCGCCTGCCTGCCTGCCTTCCGCCTGTGCTCCGTTGCAGATGGTTCGTCTGCGCCTTGTCTCCGACAGCTTGGACGTTGACAGTGCCAGTCAAGGTCAGGGGCCCTGACTCAGGGACTGAATTGCCTGACTGGTAGCTGACTGGCAGTCCTGACGAGGGCTTGGTTTTTGGGGCACAGCCCTTAGGATGGTCAGGACCCTGACTGCGACTTACGTTAAGCTTCGTGTGTCGCCGCTTAAGTTACGGTTCAGGGCATTCGCTTAGTGTGGCGTCGAGCCTCGAACCACCGCAGAAATGGCGTCCAGATGGGCGAATCTTCCGGCAATGAACCGGTCACACACGAAATAGACGCTCGCCCGCTTGAGCCGAACTCGACGGCGATGTGCACCCACAATGGGCGTCTGTCAGCGCAGCATGTTCTCCACTCAGCGGGGTACAATCCCCGAAAGATACACACACACACACAACAGCGAGGTGGGCCCAAGGTTCGCAGTTGTTCGTTACAAGCAAAGCCAAGTGTCTTTAAGTATCCGAGCCGCTGGCACGGCACCGTTACCCAGGGTTCCCTGAAAGGTCCCTTCAAATCCGTACAAGGTACGAATGTACCTTTTACCCAGGGTAAGCTTCCCACTCCTCAAGGTACTGGCCGCTCCAGTCTAAATACTAACCTGCGTTACCCAGGGTATCCTTACCCTCCGGAAGCCGCGGGGTGCGTTACCCACGGTGCCTAATCCATGGCGGCGTTACCCAAGGTATCCTTACCCGTCCTAAATCACCGGCTGCCTTACCCATGGTGGCCTTACCCATCCTAACTCACCGGCTGCCTTACCCATGGTAGCCTTACCCGTCCTAACTCACCGGCTGCCTTACCCAAGGTACTCTTACCCTATCTAAGCTGCTGTGCCTTAAGCACCATTCTGAATTACCCAGGGTGCCTTACCCACCTAAGCTAGTCGTCCCAAAGTACCACACGTCAAGGGGGGTGCGACACCCACCGGCTTCAACCTCTCGAGTACGCCGGAACTCGCCTCTGCAGCTCTCATAGTAACCCGGGTGTGTCCAGCCGTTGTCTTGGAGCATTTCCAGCGGTCGTGGCGCACCTCCGAAGTTCCTCGCTCCTCCTCCAAGGGTTAGGCACATCTTCCAGGCGTCCGTCAGCAGTCATATAGGGTGGCACTTCACCAAGCCTTCGCCGTATTCTCACAAAGGGGCCGCCTTCCACCCTCAGGGCCTCCGGTTCAAGGGTGCTGGGCGACGCCATTCTTCATGGGGTACTTTCACACGGCAGCTCGCATGGTTGCTTCATCGTCGTACGGGCAGGGCACCACCTACAGCCTTCACAATTACTGCAGAACACTCCAACACACATAGACTTTCCTATAATGCAGTTAGCATATCGCAATCAATCTTTAAGGTACATGGTTCAGGCGGGGTACTCATAAAATCACTACACTTAGTGCCCTTTCACTAGCCTTTTACCCTCTTCTCCCCCCCCCCTTTTTTTGCGCATCAGATTTCGGTCTATTTGTTTATACCGGTAAGTTGTCGTGCTTTCCTATTGTCTTATTGTTGGCGCTTATGTTGATTCTGCCCCCCCCCCCCCCTACCGCCCCGGTCGCTCCCCCCCTTGCGATCCCTGAAAACTGTATCACAAAGCCAATGTTCGTCGCAATTATACAACAATGTCGCAAGATATAGAGGACGCAAGACAGCTTCACATATGCCCAGTACATTTCAGGCAAACCTACAAAACTCAGCAGTGTGTACAGTTGCAGTAGTTCATTGAATAACACCGACTCTTGTACTCCAGCGTTGGCGTTTAGCTGCAATAGTAAGATAATTTCTCGCCATGTTGCGCATATGGGAGTGTCGCCGCAATTTTCAAGAATACGATATCCTGCAGACTTAATTCAGGGAGTGAGGAGGGAGGTGAGGGGTAGGCATCTACAACCTTGAATACGTGAGTATCTGCACAGTAACGGGACTTTCGCTTGCTGTCCTGGATAACGCACAGATGGCCTTTTGCAGCGGAAATCCGTGATTCTTGTTCCAGGAAATTGTAGCATATTTCAAAGCTGTAGCTCTAGCAAAGAGATGACGATAACTCACCTTCGACGATGTGCTCCCTTGGATTCGTAAGTGCACATATGTTGCAACGATTCTCTCTCGAGAAGCTATCGTTGAGACTACAAATGCCAGCGCCAAGAATCTCAATACTCTAATGACTTGAGGAATCTGCGTTAATCCCTGCCAACAAGACACGACGATATCAATTCATCGCACAATGCAATGATGGCATAACAAGTTTGGGTGTGCCTGCCACTCCCAGAATCTGTAGCCAGTTTCAAACGCAGTGTTTATGATGTGCATGAGAACTGTATGCAGTGCAATGGACACAAGGGAAAATTGGACACGCATAAGCTTGAGCACTATTACATGGGACAAAGTTTGTTTGTGCTGACCAGGATTTCGCATTTGCTACAATCTAGCATGTCAAAAATGACATTCCATCAAATCCTGAAAATTCTTCTGTTTACAAGAAGTTTCGGGACGACAATGAGAGATTCCTATTGCATGCGCTGCCCTTGCACTGCAGTACACAAACAGATGCTCGCAGTATGAATAGGGGTGCAGTTTTTCATCTCAAACTCGTGCAGTCAAGCGCGATCGGCAATGTTTTGCGTGCAATATCTGGTATGTTTTGGTCTATGATATGTATTTATGCAACAGCGATGCTGCACAAGTACAAGGAATGTTTCAAGACTATCCTTGGTAATTTCCACATTCCATGTACTCAGACATTGCACCTTGTCCGCTCTCGCAGCAGTCAGGATTTGCATAGCGAAACAGCAGACCATAGCCCCAGCCATGACAGCAGTGGCAAGGTTGATATCTGTCACGCCTGCAAGCAAACCAACATACAAATCAAATCATGCTGTGGAATGCTGGAATCCAGCATTCTAGTGGGGTGCATTGCCAACATCTCCACATCTTAATTCAATGTTAATGATCACCATGCAACATGCAATGTTATGTCGTCTACAGTTTGTATGGGAGAGCCATAACAAATTTCGAATACCTGAACTAAAGGGACAATTTCACCTTGCCTGTTCGCGGAGATTTGTTGCTTGTTTGCCAAGCTTTCTTTTTGCAATGTCCTATCTTGGAGCACATTGCGTAAATATTGCAGGTATTCTAGATAGACATTTCCATTTGCATACCATCGGATAATTTCCACCCCTGCCCACGTGGAGCCGCACACACTCAGTACTCTGAGCTGTTTTGAATCAGCATCACATGAAACGCCAGCCAAAGCAAGACACACCACAGACCAGCCAAGTCGCCAAGCACAATTCTGTGCAACCGATCCACTAGGAAAAAACAGGTCAGATGACACAGACCTGACAAGGTCTGCTAAAAATACAGCTGTGTACTTTCGGCAAATGTGGTCCCAAAAGTACACAGTTAGTACACATATTGACACAGTTTCAACCGCGTACCCTCAAACAACTGTGTAGACTACACTGTTTTCTGGGATGCGCGGTTAGAACTATGTCAATGTGTGTACTAACTGTGTACTTTTGGGACCGCATTTGCCGAAAGTACACAGTTGGGTTTTGAGCAGACCGTGTCAGGACTGTGTCATCTGGCCTGTGTTTTACTAGTGAACCACACCCACATGCATGGAGGAATGCCAGCAGGTGGGTCTGCCTGCAAATGCGAAATTGAGATAAATCAATCGTCAAAAGTGATCCTCAACGAGGTACAGCGCGCAGAGAGCACGGCTTGCACTCCAACACACGGAATATGTTGCAGAAAAACTGTCGGAGCAACTGCATGGGTGCATCCACGCCTCCTGCTGAGCAGGGCGTCTGTGGTCAGCCCCAGAACAAAAGTGCTGGTAAACGCTGGCACACTGCCCCAATACGGCACTTTCTCCTCACCTGCTGCTGGCGGAGCATCAGAAGCATCGCAGACCGGCAAACTCTCCATTCCGGAAATGGGCTAGCAACTGTAACTTACGAAGCCGCAAGGATTCTTCCTGCGGAGTGCGCATTGACTTTTCTGTGGCGGTTGCAGGCGTTAGGTGCGATAAAAACGCGATTCTGCGACGCTCCGCGTAAGTTGCCGCTAAAGCGTGAGAGGCCCCGACCCCAACGCACCAACACGGGCTGTTGTCCCAAATCGACGGAAGCCAGGAGAAGCAAAAGCCGTGCTCTGCCCGAAGCATCCCGGCAAGCAAACAATTACTTGCTAAGTAAATTGCAATAAATTGCCGTAAATTGCAATTTACGGCCGGCATCTGCAAGTGAAAAGGAACGGACTCGCACTGAGGCATCTGCGCTGCCACAGCATCGGCTGAGACACGCTGAGTTGCGTCAGCGACTGGTGTCGTCCGTTGACCTCAGTCCCCAGCTCCGGTAGCGTGGGAGATCCATGAGCAATCTGGCGCAAGGTCAGGTTTCCGATTTACCCCCACCCAAGCATGGGTCACGCTTTGCCAGAGAGAATATGTTCACATTATGAAGAGCTGACGCCGGGTGAGCTGGCCTGGGGTGGAGACTCTCTAATTTTGGCGGCGGTTTAACGTGCAGTTTGACAAAAAACGCGCCAGCGTCGCTTTCTGCAGCAGCAAGAAAGAAGACCACAGATTGGGCCGGAACTCCAGCACGGATTCCATCAGAAGAGGGCATCCACCCGTCGACTCGGACACAGTCAACCAAGATAAGCGGTCTGCGCTTGCTCCCGCCACAAGTGGGTATCTATGCTGATTACCGCGGACAGAGCCACGCCCTCGCCCATATGAGTGACCGATGCCTCTTCAAAAGGCGGGGACATGAAGGTTGAGCAAACAAATCGGCAATGGCTCCAAACCGCGCAGCTGCCGTTTCCGACAGTGGCCCAAACCTGCCACAGGATGCCGCACACACAGCGAGCTCTCACCTGGGAGCCACCCCTTCTCCGTCTCGGCTCCTGCTAAACGTCGTCCGGTAAACTGCAGAAGGTCGAGTACGAGAGGGGAGTCAAGGCCCACAGCGCCTGTGTCAGTGTGGGCGCGCCCTCTCCCAGCAGCAACTGGCTCTGAAGGGATTGGTGGCCGCTTAATAAATACTGCAGCTCCTTCGAATACTGCAGCTGGCGGCACCGTGCTGCAGCTCCTTCCAAGCTGGTGCGCCACAGCAGCGCATCTGTGCCGCGCTGTTTCTCCATGGGACAGCAGTCAGGTTTCATATATGGAACACTACATGGTGATATATGAAACACTATACGAAACCCTATTTAGTGTTTTTCGTGGCCTCGCGTTGGGAATGTGATTAACGGCGCGCCTGATCTTGCACTAATTACCGGTCAGCTCGGGAGCCCGTTATTCGAGCAAGCGGCTCCGTTCAGTTCAGCCAAGCAACTAATCAATACCTGCCTGTTTTCTCCAAGCAGGTGCCGTTGCACAGAACGGAAACGGGCAGTTGCCTTTTTCTAAATTCATTTTGGAGGGCCTACATAGCGGTGCTATCGTGATCAGGAAATTTGCCCGCCCCCCTGGACGTACGACCTGTCAATCTTGACATTCGCCAACGTTATCGTGCAACACCACCTTGCTGGTCAGGACGGTGATTGGCCATTTACTGGCAAAAACAATGAAATGGATGGACCCCGCCAGGGCCTTGATGTCGAAAAGTGACGAAAGTGTGACGAAAAAAAAGTGTTTTTTGCTTGTTCGCATTGAAGAATTGCCCGAGCTTGATTTCAGGAGATCAGCTCGTAAGGCTGACGGGGAATAAAGTTGGGATTATTTGTCCTGCTCGAAACGTAGGACTTGATTAAATGTTGGCATCGTCTGGAAAAAGCCACCGCTAGCGGTCCCAAGTCAGACACATTAGTCGACGGCTCCCCATCTTCGGGCCTGGATTCCCCACAGTTGCAGGCCATACAATTGCATGGCGCACGCTAGTTGAATCACGCAGTGCGCACAGCTTTGCCGTAGTTTCGCTGGTGAAGTGCGCCAGTCCACTGCAGTATACACCGCGATTGGCAGATTGCCACCCTGCCATATTGCCACACCGTTCAATTTGCGGTGCTCCAATATGTCACTAAGAGCAAGCTGTAACATAATAGCATGAAACTTACTTGGATTTGAAGCCACACACGCTGCTGTAAGTTTAATCACTGTAGGGTTCCAGACGAAATGTGATGCGTGAGTGGCACATGAGTGTACTGGGAGAGCGATGGACCTCATAGGAGCATAAGACCTGCTTCAGACTGTCGCACATAAATGCATCGTGCCTGGCGTGATTTGGTGCAAAGCACCGGTGAAGTGCGGCACTGACATTCTACTGGCTGAGTGTACGCTCAGCCAATGTGGTTTGGCTCAAGTATTGCATATTGTACTGGATTAATCCACTACATTAGGGACGATCGAGCCAGCCCAGCAAACTTGTTGACAATTCGGACATTTTTGTAAATCCAAAGAAAAATATCCCAAATCGCCGACAAAAGCAACCACCATGTGTGTGCTGGTTGGTATTCCAAATTCAAGTGGCTCAATGTACGGAGCTGGCAACTTGCTGGGTCATCCCCATTGCTTCGTAGCACTTTCTGTTTGCTTCCATATCGTCAACTGCAACGTTGCGGCGCTGTATGACAAACAGCCATTTGGTATGGAGGCAGTGCCCTTGCTTTCTAAGGTCCAGATGCACCAGTACACGCTTGCGATGGGGGTGCCCACTGGGTATTTCCCCCGCTTCCTTTCTCTGTCTGGCTGTCTGGCTGTACGAGAATTGCTGGGCACGAAGGAAAAAATGCAGGAGTATCGAGCAGCGTAAAACAGCAGTGTAAGCAGGCGCCGTTCACCACACTGTTGTCAAGACTCCTTGACCTATGCCATCACAAATATGTGGCATAGCTCAACCGAGACACCACACGCGCATACGAAGTAATCAAGCACGACATTCTCCAAAGGGTGTAGAGAACCAACGTTTGTGGACTGTCGATGCAGTGCTGGGATGACAATGGGGAACCGGTTCTCCATAGGAAGGACAGTACATGGAATGCACAGCTAACTTATGGCGCATGAAACACATGCGACAGCCAGCATGCATGTGGAGCTGTGACTGATGTACATGTCCTTGGTCCGCCATCCTGCACGCCTGGTCTCCCTTTGCGCACTGCGACAACTGCTATGGCCAGCCAATAAGCAGGTGCAGGGCGCGCAAGCGTGATTGGCTTGAACTACAGGAAGCTTTCTTAGCTTTGTGCGGGATTGCTATTGACCGCACGTGATGTCGATTTGAGCTTGAGGCGCAAACCAGAGAAGGGCTGATGCTCTCGGCAAAAGGAACCTCAAAACTCTTGGCAGCAAGCACAAACTACTCAGTTGACTAAGCTGTCTCTCAAGCCTAGCAGCAGGCAGCAAAGAATTCTGTACGTGAAACTTCACAAACAACCGAATACCATCAGGCAACTTGGGAACCCGGAAACCACATGTGACTATGCCATCACTGGTGCACCACTGGATAGTATTATGGTCCGCCTGACATGCTTGCCTGATTCAGGATTTGCTAGGTCTTGGTATATCTGCACGTCCAATCTGCCCAGCCTCGCCACTGCCAATGGTGCATCCACACAAACTCCCATGGCTCCTACCTGTGACCACTAAAGCTACAACTACACCTATGTAGAACAACCAAGACAGCTACCAAAGAAACATCAGCAGCCAAACCCCAGCCTACTCACACCCCAGCTTCCCTTCACTTCTTCTGAAACTCATTCCATGCCTCCTTCAGCGCATCGAACACCATGTCCGCGATCACCACCTGCTCGTCTGTGCCCTTCTTCTGCCGCACCTTGTCTGGGTGAACGATCAGGTTGGCCTTCATGTACGCCCTCTTCACCTGGCCCGGGTCCAGAACGTCCGCTACAGTGAGTGGCTTCCAGCTTGTGCCCTCCCACAGCATTGTGTGCAAGGACGTCAACATTCCCCTGATGTTCGCCCTGTGCTGATCTTTCCACGCCTGGATCTTGGGCAAGTATGCCTCCTTGTACCCGTGCTGTGCCTCCCGCCTCTCCACCTCCTCCTTGTCCCTTTGGATCTTGTTATCCAGGGCCTCAGCCATCTTTGCATGCTTCTGCTCCTCTCGCTGTTGCCTTAGCGCCCTCCTGATCTCCGGCTCGCCTTCCCCTCCCCCACTGTGAGTGTACAGGTTGCTATGTCTCGCTGCAGCGGCTGCCACACGGGACCTCGATTCCGACTCTGAACCATCAAAACCCATCAGCACGTCAGCTGGCCCCTGGGGCTGTCCAACAACAGAAACGCCCCCAGCCCTGTTGGATTCCGTGTTAAAAATGTCATCTACCCCATCTGACTGTGGCACAGGAAGTTTTGTGGTGGATGGACTCTGGAAAAAACTGCCTAACTCTTCTGGGTCTGTGGTGCATGGTGCCTCTACAGCAACCGATGCAGCAGCATCCTCGGCTACTGGCCTTGAAGCCCCACTGTGGGTGTTGACATTGAGCAGGTCGACCTCCCTGAACTCTGGGACAGATGCAGACCTCTCTATGCACCCTGCTGAGCCCAGCCCATTGGCATCCGGACCCTTCTCTGGAAGTCTGATCTCCCTAAGGCCTTGCTCATCCCTGAGGGCTGGCAGAGCGTTGTCTGACACGACACGTTGAACACCGATCACAGGTGGCTGGCTGAATGCTGTCGGAGGAGGGCTGGGCATTCCAGATGACCTTATGCATTCTCCACCATCCAAGCCTGTGGCAGGCTGCTGCATAATGTCAACACCCTGTGACCTGAGTAGTTCCACAACCTTCACCTGGATCTCAGGCTCCATCTCGCTCACCGCAAAGGCGCGATCTTCCTGAGGCAGGTTCTGCAACTCTGCTGCCAATTCAACGATGTCTGCATAGTCGTCCTCTTCTGCCTGATCAGCCACTTGGCTCGCAGTCTGACCTCCGCGATCCTCGTTGACTGCCTGGTTTGCACCCTGCGCCTGGTGCCCAACAGAATCCAAGTCTGTGGAGTCCCCAAGGTCCATGACGTGCGTCTCGATTGTCTGGCCCTCGCTGCTCTTCCTCCTCGCCTCAATGCTTTTGTCCATCCAGGGAAGATGGGAGCCCTAAAGGTTGTTTTGAGCCGATGAATAGCAGTGAGCGACGAGTGATGAGTTTTATTGGAGATTTTGAATTTCTTATTCAAAAGAGTAGAAAAGAGTAAAGTGAAGATTGTTGATTTTCTTTATTGATTTCGGAGCGGAAAGCTTAGTTTGTTTTGAAGTTATTTTATTAGTTTTTGATAAAGCCGAGGATTCTCTTTCATTTTCACGATTTTGTTTTTTTGTTACAGCACTTGTTGGTTCCTCCATCCTCCCGCAGCCTCCACCCATCATACCCTGCAATCCCCCCAAGGGGATTCGGCGACGGGGACCCCTCTTCAGACGCCGTCGCCCACTCCTCATCCGACAAGTTGGGGTTTGTGCTCACCGGCACGAACAAGTCCTTGGAGGCCTTGTGCTGCCTTGTGGCCGGCCCGCCTTCCGTAGATCTCTGGGACAGCTCCCCAGGGCCCTCCTCCTCGCCCCGATGCGAAACTGACACCGAATCGGTCCCCAAAACGCGCCCCTCGCAGGCCTTGATCCCGCCCTCCGCTCCCGCAAAAGCAGGCTCCATTCCCCTTGAGGCCACCATCGCCGACGCCTCCCCGATATGCAATGCCTGGAGGTTCCACTGGCCCCCAGGTCGTCTCCTCTTGCCACCCCGACCGCCTGGGACGCGGGCCTTGCCGGCTGGGCCGGCAGGCCCCCCGGGATGCCACCGAACAGATCTTGGAGCCCAGCGGCGCCAGCGGCCGGCCCGGCCGGGACGGGCGGCGCGCCCAGGGCGTCCAGCTCGTCCGCAGACACGCCAACGATCGGAGCGCCCGCCGAAGGCCGTGACCCTCCCCAAGAATCTCCCAGCGGAATGTCCTCCTCAGCCTTCCACAACCCCGTCGGCCCCCCGCTGGACACAAAATCGTGCGCCGCATCACCCAAGTCATCCAGGCCTTGGGAAGGCGCCTTGGCGTCTTTCCCGGTGCCGCCGGCCGTCGGCAATCCATCGGGGCCTTGGCCGACCCCCCTCCCCCGGCCTTCCCCACCACCGCCACGCCCGCCACCCTCCCTGAGTTCATTCATCGACCGCTTCACGAACCCCGAGGTGTCCACGCCCGGCACGTTGGCCATCAGATCGTCCAGCGCGCTCTCGCCGCCTCCCCTTCTGGGGGCCCCGCCTGCCACCTGTCGCGTCGCCGGTGGCACAGGCGACGGTGATTGTCCAAATCCACCTTCCCCCAGCCCCTGATCCATTTTTGGCCCTTCACGATGCTCCGCATTTCCCCCTTCCCCGCCATCCGCCCTCCCCGATTCCCCAGACCGCCGAGATCGGTCCCCGCCACCTATCATATCATCCGGTGGCAATGCGGGCGAAGCCCTCCCCTGGGCGGGATCCCTCCTGGTCTCAGGCGCCCGGTTGGTCCGGCCGACCCCGCGTCCTGGCGCTTTCGACGCGGCCTTGAGTTCGTTCATCGACCGCTTGACGAAGCCGGAGGTGTCCACGCCGGGCACGCTGCTGATGAGGCTCTCGAAGGCATCGGCGCCGCGCCGAGCCATGGCGCAATCGAGCAATCAACCACGCGCGGGAGACACGGGTCGGAAAAACGGCTAAGTCGATCGGTGGGAGGCGGGGGTTTGTTGCTGGGGGAGTTGGGGGCCCGGAGGGCCCGGCGCTCTGTTGGCCGAGGCTGGCGCCGAGAGGCGACGGTCATTCCCGCTAGGCGTGGCGGTTTCTGGGTGGCGCCGGGGATTACAAGGGCCTGGTGTGGCCGTGGCGTAGGTGGTTGGGCGTACGGTTGGGCGTGCGGTACGCATCAGCACGGTCACACTCTTGGATACTCCAGGGTTCGATGGGACGTGTGAACGCACCCGTTATCGGCGAACGGTGACCGCCGTTTCGTGTCCATCGCTCATGTTTTCTCTCTCGGGTGTGCGCTCCGCATGAATCGCTGCGCGTCATTGAGCGAGGCGCCGCGGCGATGTTGTCAACAAACATGAAAGGCATTCTTTTCATGAAAGTGATGTGTTTTGTGAGAAACCGCGATGGAAACACCCTTAATGGTTTGTCGCTTTTGTACTGGCTATGCTTTCTGATGTCAAGTTCAAAGTTGGTGACAGTGAAGTCTCACGAAATGTTGGCCTGTTTTCGTTGTTTTCAGAAAGTACTTCCTGTCCCACTTCTTAATCAAACGCGTTCATTGAATTCCAGATAGGAGTTGGGCTTGTGTCTGTTCTGGGACTGCGTGATGTTTCGGCGTTATGTACCGGACTTGATAGAGTCTGCTGAAAACTATAACCCTGGGCAGATCAGAGACGGTTGCTTTCGTCAGGGCGCCTCGTTCGCGCAAGAACTTATGTGGGGAGTTGTGGGCGTTCTGTTGCAATGTTCTGGTTCTTGGATCTCTCGTGTGTGGCACATTAGTTTGCATACGGATTTCAGCCACTTGCCTGTCTGCAACTGAATGTATAAGCATGACTGTACGAGTTGCCTGGGCAGGAAAAAATACAGCATTTGGGCGCTGGGCCAGAAAAGATCTTTCACACCAGCACTGGATTCTTCTCTCTACCTCACCACTGTGGTGCTGGTTTTGTCAGGATGTGTGTGTGCCTGTGTGTGTTCAAGTACCCCGTCCAGGAGTCCATCTCTGGACTGGCTTTAGCACCAAAGGGCGCCTGTGGCCAGTCTTTTGCACTGGCTATAATGAAACATGAGGCAGCGTGTCGCCATAAAAGACACATCAAGCACCAGTTGCCAATACCCACGCCTTGTGATGGCCATTGCTGGTCTATCAAACAGCAGCATGGCAGGGCACTAGGTGCAACCGCATCATTGTCGAACAGCTTGGACGCAGTGCTGCAGTTGACTCCCAACACTGTCTCATTTACAATAATTTGTGCTGTTCACTATTGGCAACTAGAAATCGAACTTGGTCGCAGGTTTTGGGGGCCCCAGCACTGTCCCAAGCTGTTGCCACCAACAGCATGTACCTACACTTCAATCCCCAGCACGACACCTGAAGTCTCTCGACACCAGTGCTGCTCTTCCCATCTGAACATCCACCCTCCTTGCACTACCCACCCACTCTCTTTTACGGCCCTCTCACAGCCCTTTGACTCTGAATCCAGATTCTGTTCTGGGCAGCCAGGGACACCCCCTTCACAATCTCCCTGGGGATGCAGTATTATGAATGTTGTCATCACATGCCAGCAACCAGGCGCCCACATTGGACTGCCCAAGAAGCACCCAGGCCTTCGCAAGGCAAACCACTTCCCCTTGTACCTTGCAGGCGATTATGGGCATCTTCAGGCACTTGCCCATTCGCACAGATCACCAGGGGCGCCACCACAACCCCACATGCCACTCCCGCATTTGCTCACACCACCACACACCACCACCAAGGCTCACAAAGGGTGCACCAATATGGGTAGCCTCCACACCAGGCGCTCCTGGTTGTCCCCCGGCTTGACCACCACCCCGTTGTGGTCCACCCCACCCGCCCTCCCCACGCTAAACTCGAACCTCAGCACCCACGACAGCGCCAGCAGGGGCGTCCTGAACGACGGCGGCGCCCCGGGCGGTACCGAAAATGTAAAGTTGGTCACCAGCACGTCGCTGGTCAGCTCCATGTGCTCCGAATACAGCCGCCGGATGGCGCAGCTGTCCCTCGCTCGCAGCGAGGGCGGCAGCCACTCCCCGCGCACCTCCTCCTCCGTCTCCATCATCACTGACACCATCATGCACCGCCTGGCCCCCGACCTCTTCGCCGGCGTGGCGTCCTCCCCGCGCCCGAAGCTGTCCCGAAAATCCAGCACCGCCCCAAATGTGGCCCCGGGGTGCAGCACCTGGCGCATGGGCGGCTGCAGGGTGAACTTGACCAGCAGGTCGTCCCCCATCCTCAGATTGTAAGTCCTCTGGCTGACGGAAGTCACCACGGGCTCCACGCCCGGCGACTTAGCCGCGACATCCGGCCCGCTCGGCCTCCTGGACATGGGGCTGACCGTGAAAGACGACCCGGGGGCGCTGAACTCGGACTCGCACACGCTGGGGGGCGGCATGGACATCCCCATGTTCGGGTTCTGGTTCTCGATCGCATCATTGCGAGGCGTCTCCAAAACAACATCAGATTCATCCACCTCGCTGCCGCTGGCAACCAGCCCCCCACGGCTGCGCCTGAGCTCCCCCCACTGCAGCGGCAGCCGCTCGCCCGGCGATGCGAAAGCCACCTCCAGCGTCGGCGCCTCGCCCTCCGCGCCCGATTGGGCCGGGCCCCCTCGCGGGGACCCCCCGCCACCGATCGCACGCGTCGATCGGTCCATCCCGTCCGCGCGCGGCCACACCTGGAACGCCGCCTTCACCTGCAGCCTCCTCTCCCCCCCCCTCCTCCCACATTCCCCCCCTGGGGCCAGCTTCGCGCTCACCACCACCTCGTAAACATACCTCACCGACGTCCCCTTAAAAGACGGCGGCAGTGTCCGCGGCAGCCTGAGCCCAACCGCGAATCTGCGGCTCGTTCCCGCGGACAGGGGACAATCATCGCCCAGCCTGGCGGTCTCGCTGCGGAAGATGTCCCTGACGACTCGCCGGCTGTCGCGAGAGGCATGCGGCGAGGATGCCAGGTAGGCGGGGGCCACCCACCCTGGGTCCACGCGCTCCGCGCCGCTGACCTCGACGGACAGGTCGGCCAGGCGAAGGGCGGAGGAGGGCGGGCCGGGGGCGCCGTCGTTGGCGACGTCCACCGCCGCGCGGAATGCGTCGCCGGGGTGGTAGCAGGCGCGGTCGGGGTGCACCTCCAGGCGCAGGGGCCCGGAGGTGGCGCTGGACATGGCGCTCGGCGGGCGGGCGCTCGCCTGGGGCCGGCCTCGGAGAGGGATTCTGACCCTCTCGGCCAGGCGCCAAGGCCCCCCAATCCCCACATTAATGTGTTTTTTTGGCGTTTATTTCCCTTTTTCTGCGTTTTTCCGGTGTTGGGCTTCTTGTCGGATTTGAGAGCGCGTGTTCCTGGACGGGTACATGGTGTGCGGCAGGCGGGTAGCGCTCGGGGCGGGTGAGTCGCTGACGGGGTTTCTGGACTGAAATGTGGGGCCCTGTGGCGAATTGTTCCAAAAGTGGCGCCGAATCGATTAATTGACTGGTTGATTGTTGGTGGTCCGATGGCCCCACCTCACCTGCAGCGTCACGTGCGGATCGTTGCAGAGCGGCGACGCTGAGCGTGGAGCCTCTTCGCTCAATGCCACGTACCACAACTGCGTGCCAGGTGTCACATACCGATGGCATGCCTTATCCAAGCGTGTTGTTAAGACCATC
This sequence comes from Ostreobium quekettii, assembly GCA_905146915.1. Taxonomy (NCBI): domain Eukaryota; kingdom Viridiplantae; phylum Chlorophyta; class Ulvophyceae; order Bryopsidales; family Ostreobiaceae; genus Ostreobium; species Ostreobium quekettii. Next base: position 67,924 of record CAJHUC010000515.1, on the reverse strand, counting down.
CGTCATGACCATCCTTGGCGGCAATGAGGCGCGATCAGGATCATGACGGCACTGACAACAGGCCAGTACGATTCCGACTGCGATGGAAGCTATATCCGTCCAGATCGCTTCTTGCAAGCGGTCATTGGCTAACAGCCACGTATTGTTTGCGTTCGTGTTGTAGGTGCCAAAAGTATGTTCAACTAAAGCCTGTTATATATACTTAGAGCAACGTTGTGCGTGCAAAAATGCCCAAGAGAAAAGCTACCATTTCATTCCCTTATATGAATACCTTGTGTTGCGTTGAGTTCCCCAGGTTGCGTCATGGAGTTGCACAAAATGATCAGTCGTTGGCATCCGCGAGCACCCGCAGCACAGAGTCCAACCCACCCTTGGTAGGGGCAACGCGAGCGCGCAGGCTTGTTATTCACATTTGCGTTTTGCGCTTACACTTTTACTCATAAAAACGCAAATTTGCAATAGGGGCTATTTTTGCGGTTACATTTACGTCGATGCGGCTCTTTGTGACACCCATGTTGCACGATGAAAATCGCGTGCAATGATCAGTCCTCCGCCTTCTCAAGAACTCGCGACACAGCGTCCACCTCGCCCTCGTCAAGGGAAACGACGGCGTGGAATAAAGTTTCGTATTATGCCCATTCCAGCGCTGGCTGCCTGTCCCGGGATTTCCTGAGCTGTATGTGCCATCTTTATGTACGCAGGACCTGTATTTTGCAAATACGCAAAACACGTATTTTTTACGTATTTTAGGCATTTTATTCGTAAATGTGTGCATACCACTTTGCGCATGCATGCAAAAACAACACTGTGTTTATGCCGTAAATAACATGCCTGGTTCCACATCCGATAGCTGTCACCATAGCATATTTTCGAAATTCAAAATGACGTTATGAACGCCCGTATGGGCATAAGTATATGGATGGCCTCAACGTCTAGGATCTCCAGAAATATTGTGTATTCTGAGTCGCCTCACGTTGCAAAATAATGACTATTCATGGGAATAGACAATAGTAACATGTTTCAACGGCCCATCAAATATGACAGTCCCGTGATATATGCACATAGGCCACAGAGCCTTAGTACAAACGCACTGGCAAATGAAAGTCCATGAAAATTCATTACAATAGGCAATGGCATCGAGATGCTTCAACGACTCACCGAATATGCCACTCTGGTGAAGCGTACACACAGACCACGAGCTACCTTGATGGACAGATTCTGGCTGTCCCCTCGCGAATCATTCATCTCTGCAGAGGTGGCCAAATTCAATTGAATAAAAGCCAAGCACACATTAAAATCCAACCAGGCTTCGGCTCAATGGACTCACTGGAGCATGTGGATCCATGAATCTCAGTACTTTGATGAAACCTCGACAGACGTGACCGTACACAAATAAATTGCGGCAATTGCGTAATATCTTAGTGTCTCAGTTCGATACCCTCATTCCTTAGCGTAACATTGACGTTAAGCGTGCCACATTTGGCGCGGTGCCTTACTTGTATGAATCCACGGCACCACAAGATGTGAACGTTCACATTTTTGCTAGATTCGAACGTCACATTAAATGTTTGGTCGCTTGCCAGCGTATGTCGATTTGTTAGCAATTGCGTAGTCTCCTATCCCCACATGTCTGGACCCCTTACCCATTAGCGTGAAATTGACCACCACATTTGATGCCACCAAATTTCGGCATAATGCATTCCCTGCGGCATCCCATGCCGCTATCTCCTGTCAGCGTCAACAACCCTGCGAGGTTCAAATCCCACTTTGAAAGTGCTGCAAGACCTCTACTTTCAAGATTCCCAGGTTCTAGGATCCGCTGCCATTACCAATTCTCAATCGCCTCGAGGCCATCAATTAGAAATTCTAGCCTGTCGCTAGCCTGGAAACTTCCCTGGCCACTTCCCCAACCACTCGTCAAATCATTGTAACAATACACGGTGCACCGCTAAAAGCTGCTTGACGCAGCATTCGTGGCGTCGCAGGAGGTGCTTGACGGCCAAGATACTCGACGGGGCTAGGCGGTTGACGAAGAATATGCCCGAGCACTGATAATGGCCTCCTGCCGGTGAACTCAAATACCAAGACGAGCGACGTGATGCATTCCCGACGTCGCGCACGATAAACGCGAGAGCTTCCGCAGCGCCACCGAGGCGGCAGACCAGGATCCCCTTGCAGGCTGCGTACCCTACAGGGTATACCCTGTCATACCTGACGCTTTCCCTGTAGTAGGGTGTCTTGTTCAGCTGCAGGCCGGTGCTAAATGCGCAGAGGGTGGTGCCGATGATCGAAGTGGATGCACCGCCAGGCGTGGAGCCGCACACCCGCGGGAGTGGTAAGCATCAGGCCTTGTTATGTGAGGTCGATGATGAGGCAAGCATCAGGTCAGCCCCGCCTGCCCCGTTAACGGGGAATGCGTGTACAGAGGACGTGTTTGGGTTTGTGGCTTAGGGTTCCCAGTACTTCTGCTTCCCTGTTTGCATGAATCCCAATGCACATGCTTCTGCAGGACAAAAAGAGGGGTACATTTGATAACGACATGGCAGCCAACCTTAAATGGACGATTTTACTGGTTTACCTCAGCTGATCGCCAATGCACAACGAATCTGGGGCCCCAGCCTGCGTTGGTCCCAGTAGCGGGCGGCGCCGAGTGCCCACCCTCATCACTCAAAAGAGCACGAAACCTTGGCGTGCCACCTGTCATCTTCTCTTGAGGCTGGCGCAACACTTTAACTTACATCTATTCTTTGGCACCAAAAGCACCTCAACGGTGACCAAATCGCACAATGCCGTCCATTTCATATGCAAAATAGGCATATCCGAGAGACCTTTCGCGCACGGCTAATGCCCCGAAACATGAAATAGTCGAGGCGGTATGCATACCACCCGCGACCTGATCATCATCACACTCCATAGATCCGCGACCTGACCAGTAATGGTCATGGTCATAAACAATGGTCATAAATGGCGCAATATTGCGCCATTTATTCAGTGGCCTTCGCCTTTTTCTGAAACTGTGCGAATGGACGGTCCTTTCGTAAATTAGCGAATTGATGTGTGAAATTTTTGTGGACAAGTATGGGGCATAGCACCTCCCTCAGTATATTTACCTGTAGAATTGCTGCATTGTCGTGACGCCAATTCGCGGACCGAGGCTCTGTGCGTCCTCGAGTTAGATTATTTTCGGAAATCAAAGCATTGCTCCTTTATCTGCCAGCTACTTTGAGCTCGAGTATACTCTTATGGCCGCACCAAATAACGAGACGCAGGCCCGACTGACGAAGTTCGCGTTCCCTCCCCAGGTATTCTACAAGGTCCACATTTATGTTTGCGGGATTCTTGCCATTTGGGATTCTCCACGCTTCCGGGATGCACGTGTATCTCGGAGCAGGATTGCTGCTGCGCTGCCTGTACCTCGTCCTGCGGCTGACTCAGCGCAGCACGCCCGTCAAAGTTAAGTGGTCAGGGTGGACGTCCGACGAGTCGACAGCAATCCTCGGTTTTGATACCGCCAAACCAGTGTGTCCTTTTCACGCATTCTTCGCGAACTTCGACAGAATCTCCAAGTGGCAATGGTATGCCGCCGTTCCGAATATAGCGGGAGGGGGAACGGGAATGAATGTGCGAATTTCGCATCCGCACCAGGTTGTCGGTCAAGTGGAGGGGCTGTGCCAACGTGCAACTATTGCTCGAAGGAGCTTGTACTTGTATAAATCGGTTTTTGTCCATCTTTGTACGCGCAAAAATGTTACGGAATTACCGCAGATAATCACAACGACATATAACATGCTGAGCTTGTTGCTCCTGACGAACAACGAAACCTCACTGCTGGTATTATATATATCGCACTGCAGGTTTCCTGCATGTCCTTGGGCAGATCCGCAAACCGAAAGACAGCGCCGCAAGACAAAACAAGCATCCAGACAGACTGCAGCCAAGAATGTTGAGTGATTTGAAGATACCACGGAGGTGGTGCACAGAATGAGCAGCAGAAGGCCTGCCAACATAACTTGATGTATCTGCAATCCCGTTGTCGGTCTCAATACTCCAATGCACCACCAATTTGTTTGCCAACAAGCAGAATCACCTAACCGAATTGAGCAGCTGTGGCGAGCGTCTTGTCATCATACCAGTAAGGGCGAAGGCGCTGTGTCGATTTTGGTGCGTCTGATGTCATTTTGACGTTAAACTCAGACACACCCACTACATACTCCACCCTCCTTACTTGAATCCTTATGTATATGCGAGGATGACTCGGCAACTTTATTTGAAAGTGGTGTACAATTTATAGGTCTTTTGTAGGACAAACAGCAGTCAAAATTGTGCTGATGGATTGAAGAATGGAAATATCAATTCCATTGTATGCGAGGTGGACAGCCGAAATTGGGGCAAATTGGTCCATTCTAAGGCTTTATTTGACAACCGAACACGCGCAAGAATACAGCTAGAAACTACCAGGGGAAATGTTTGCATTGAAACACGTCCAACATATTCTTTGATTCCATTTTGAGCCATAGATTCACCAGAGATTTTGTTGCAAATTTTCACCATTACAAATGCAACGAAATGTAAAGTCAATCAATCAGCTTCCATGTCCGGCAAATCCATGGCGCCATCGCTTGATGCCTCTGCAGCAGCGACTACGGCATGATAAGCCTCGCATGCTCGACTTGCACAAGATCATCAGTGTGACAATTACCCACCTTTTGTTCACGCTTTAGCTAGAGTGCAACGGGGGTTTCATTTCAAACTCAACGAAATGTAATTGAATTGATCAGTAACGATGCCGAGCAAACCGCGTTGTCTCCTCCCTCACGGGTCTTGGTGCGTCCCAACCGTTCCCGCGCAACACAGCAAACCAGATCGAGTGATACAGGCCAGATCGCTAGATTCCATCAAGGCGGAAACAACGGCGCTCGTCGTCGACCGTCCCAGCGATACCGCAGTAGAAGCGTGTAACCCAGTGTGCTGTGACACCAGCGAAGTGCTTCTCTATCGTGCCGGGGAGTTTCTTCATGGCCACTTACCAATTGCCGCATACGCAGCGCACCCAACTGCCTAGAACAAATATCCGATGCTCCTTTTTGCGGACATGAATTCGTGACTTCGAATTTATGGAGGCCATGGAGGTCACGGAGGTGCAAAATTTATGAAGTTCATGAGGATCATTATCTGGCCTAGGGCAAAAACTCCTGGCGCCCTTCACGACTTTCATGACCCTTTTATGACCTTCATATCCGGCAATGATAATTTCGTGTAGTCCTCCTGCCCAGGTGTCGTGTCGTGGAGGCTGCGGGCCTCAGATTCAACGTCACAACCTTCAATTCGCCAGATTAGGTGGCATTTTGTATAATTTTCAGGAATTTGTCTACAAATGCTGGCGCATTGGAATGGCAATGGTGCTATCGCGACTACCGCCAGCCTTTGCTGCGGGAGAGATCCTTAAATGCAACACTCTCTTGGCTGCCCACCTTCCACAGTCTACCCCATTGACTCACGAGGACATGTAATACACGAGTGATAATGCCAAGGAGAGATGAATGCAGGAATCCAGGAGGTGGAAAATATAGGACTGATGAGGAACACTGGAGGGACCAAGGCAACAAGAGGTGAATCTCCCTTGGCGCGATCACTCCAGTATTCGCAATTTTGGGTATTTGTCATTCTCTCATTTTGCATTGATATTACGAATTGATATCACCTTTATGTACGAAGGCTAGTTTAAAATGACTACACAATGAATTCTATGGGGTGGTGAACAAAGTGGGAATTTCAAAGGACCATGATCAAAGGAGATTAGGTCGCGCAGGCGGCAGTATCGGAAGTGCAACAGTTGAAAACAGAAGTTATGAAACATGAAAGTACGTTAAATTCCAGCTTCGAGAGCTTTGATGAACGAAGGCAACAGTTGGTCAAATAAAATCGCAAATTTGCAAAATGGCCTATTCTATGGGTATTTTTATTTTTCGCCAGATCCCTGGGATACCCAGGTTACACGATGATAGTTGCGCATAATTATCAGTCCTCCGCCATCTCCAGCACTTGCAACACAATGTCCACCTCCCCTTTGGCAAGGGCAATAATGGCGCTTAACAAAAACTCATTTTCTGCCCCTTCAATGCATCTGGCTGCCACTCTCCGAACTCCGTAAACCTGTATGTACTGCCCTTGTGTACAACGGGAAGTTGTTACGCTGTATTTACGTACTTTTATGCATTTTTACATGTAAAAACGCAAAAAATATTTTTGCGTGTAAAAACATAAATAATATCAGCTTTTACGGCGTAAAAACAAGCTTGGTTCCGCTGCAGCTGCTCCGTTGTATGCACGGGGGAGCGCCGCAATTGGTTTCACGATGTCCGACACCCTTCATTTCCGGACACGGCGGAGTCATGAAGATGATGAAAGTCATGAAGGTATAAATCTATGAATTTTGGAGGCCGGACATGAGATCACGAAAGTCATGAATGCCATGGAGGCCGCGGAGGCCATGGATGTCATGGAGGACATGAAGCCATGGGGCCATAAGGGTCATTAAGGTCCTGAAGCTCAATTGGGGTTTTAGGGCGCTTAGATTTTGGGGCTTTAGGTCACTGGTACCCTTCGCGACATTCGCGACACCTTCACGACCTTTACCTCCGGTGTTGGCAGTTATCGGACAAGCCTCATTGGACATATCATGGCTATTTTGTAGTGCATGTGCCCATCAACCCGTCCGTGCATCGCGCTCTCCCCTAGGATTCCTCAAGGCCTGGGGAGAAATCAACCGCAAGTGATTAAGATGCTGATGCAATATCGATCACTGCAGGCCACTGATGCAGCAATGTCCATGCAACAGTATCGTATGAGCGTTGTGGCTTGGATGTCCCGGGCAAGAACGAAGAGTCAGAAATTATAATCCTTTAGCTCCAGCCAATGGCATCAACGGAGCTGTTTTGACGGGCAGATGCGCGAAGTCTGACGCAACGATTCTTGGCAATGTTTCGCCTATCTCATTGCCGACCGACATTAGTGCCAGCTTTGGGAACTGTGTTGCTGCTACATTACTGCCAATATTGCCAGCAATGCTGCAGCCAAAAAGTGCTTGTTTTCAGGTGATACCGTTGCCTACGACTGCGACTGCGTGGCTTCGTAGTGTCCTCATTGCTATGCGGAGGAATGCCCTATGAGCACAATTGACATGGAGATAAGGCATTTGTGCCGCAAAGAATTGGTGCACCCAATTGATAAAGGATCGCACCGCACGATGAATATATCCCCTTGCGCCTACCCACGCTGCGGGTATTGGTGTCCCGCACCCTGCTCCCTGTCGGTACCCTTTTGGTACTTCCTGACCAAGGATCGACGGTTGGTAAAGTCGATACACGGGGACAAAAAGCCCGTTTGCGTTCACAGATGTGTACTGGGATTTCGGCGCGCCCGGGTATGTGCGCTGATCAATAAGTTTACTGACTGTACGCAAGGGGGTTCCCGGATGTGCGTACATCCGGCAGCTGCCCAAGCCAATGTCTTGCTCCATCCCCATCGCCCTAAGACCTTTTACTGAGCGCGTTGTTGACTGATTGGACTCCTGTGTGCCCCTCCCGCTGTGCCGCTTGTCACATGATGTTACAGCCGCATTTGTTTTCAATGGTTCTCCAACGGGTCGCTTGGGCCCTCGTGGCCCACTTTGGAACGCCTCAACCGAGAAGACTTGTTCGTTAAATCCGCGCGCCCTGTGGCCACGATGAATACCCGGTCGCTGCTGGTTGATAGACGTCGCCATAACTGTACAACGAACGACGGGCCCCAATGCCCGATAAAGATGCGACCCCGTTGCCGTCGGACCAAGGGCAGCCTCCCAGCATGCGTGGTGTCACGCCATGACTCTCGCCGCGCTCCCGCCCGCCCGCCATGCGCCCGTCCGGGAGCAGTGCGTGTGACCAGTCCCTTCCTCGGTGGCACGCCGGTGCGCAGGTCCACGAGATCCCCAAGCCTCCCATGTACTGGGCGGCCGGTCGAGGATTAGTTGCGTCCGGCGGGCGCACCGCTTCTCGGTCCCTTCCTCGTTGCCCGTCGCGTCTTCTTTAAATACGTTGGCCGCTCTCACGCCGCGCGCTGTCCAACCGAGCGCTGCGCGCGCGGGTCGGTGGCGACCGGCGCAGCGAGGATGGGGGTCGCCAAGGAGCCGATCACGCTGGAGGGGGCGAGGAGCGTGGACCGGCTGCTCACCTTCAGGAGGCAGGCGACCCTCAACGCCGGCGGGGAGGACGGCAAGTGGAGCCCCTGCGACGCGAACAAGGCGCCTAGGCCGAGGTTCGTCTACCTAGCGTTCTTCCTGTATGGCGCGATGGCGGTGCTGGGCCTGTTCCTGGTCTTCGTCACGGTCACGGGGTCCACGGGGTGGGGGATGCAAGACATATGGGACCGCAACGACGACAACCTGAAGATTCAGTCGCACTCGGTGCGCAGCACGGATAAGGGGCAGCTGGAGTCCCTGATCCGCGGGCAGCAGGTCAGGCACATGACGGTGGGGATGCAGCGCATGCTGCACCTCGTGTCGGGCCACGTGGTGAAGGAGATCATGCTCTACTGGGGCCTGCCGCTGGCGCTCATCCTGTGCGCCCTGACGGTGTCCAACATCCCGGAGCGGCACGTGGCGCTGGAGTGGATGAGCCCCGCCACGGCCGCGCTGGCCAAGGAGGTGCCGATCAAATGGGCGAAGAAGCTGGTAGGCGGGATTAGCACTGGAGAATTCACCTTCATCGTCATCTTCACCCTGCGCAACGCCCTCATGATCGTGTGGACGCTGGGCCAGACGGACGAGCTGCTGCGGAAACGTGAGTGTGGCGAATGGGCGGCGCTCGGCCGCGCGGTGGCGGTTGGCGCATCGCAATGGCCCCCTTGGGGTTTGCGCAAGCGGTGACTCAGAGTGGTTCGCGTTCGCCCCGCGCTCCATGCATGTCGGACCGGCGATGCGCGGCCTCTATCCGTGGAGATGGACGTGGATCATGGCCGGCCAATGAAGCATTTGTTGCTCAGACAGTGTACATGAGCAGCGCGGCGCGTCAACCGCGGGCGGATTGCCATCCTGATGGGTGCATTTGGAATGGGACATCGCTTGGTGTTGCGCGTTAGCGCAGTCCGCATCCGCGAGACAGTTGAATTTGGTTGATTGTAATGGGGTTATGGGCTTTCTGATTCTCTGTTGCTCTCGGCTGCACATGCAGGGAAGGAGGAATCCGCCATGACGGGGATCCCGGTGGAGCGACCCGACTGGTACTATAAGTTGGACGGGTGAGTACAACTTTGACATCGACGAATCAAGAGCGCCGTTGGAATTGCTCGAGCGGCGCATCGTCGCAGCAAACGAAGCCTCGTCCTTGCCGCGGATAGTTGTTTGCCTTGCGAATGTCTAGCCGTGTCGCCGGCGGTGTGCGCCCCAGCGTGGAAAGCTTTACATTTGGCGCACTTCATTGTAACCATTGCTACATCGGTAACGATGCCGTATGGACGTGTGCCTGTTAGCAATTCCATAGACACTCCACGCACAGACCAGGTATCCTCTCTCATCTCGGTCTTGGTCATGTTCTTAAGCCTTGTCAGTAAAGGTGAGATGGTGCCCGCCGATTTCGACCAGCACAACATTGACAGCGCGTCCGCTGCACGTGATCCCATGAATCTGCCCTGTTGCAGTGCGGTGCGCAGGACGAAGACCCCATTGGCAACAATTGTATTTTCTTCAAGTTCTGTACCTCGAATGTGAGCGCATGGTGCTTATTTTTGCTGATCTGAAGCAGTCAGAACGTTCGTCAACCTGCATTGAATTTCATTTGCAGGGTGGCGCTGTCCCTGGGAGTCACCTCTTTCCAGAATCTCATGTGGCTGTTCTTCCCCATCGTGCGCGTCTCTCCCCTTTTCGATGCCCTTGGACTGCCCTTCGAGAAGCGCATCAGGTACCACCGTTGGCTTGGGCACATGACGATGGTCATTCTGGCGACCCACGGCTTCCTGTACTGGATCGTTCGAGTCTCCGTGGACCAGTGGGTGGAGGAGGCGCTGCAGTGGACGGACCACAGGAACGTGAACAACTTCGCCGGAGGCATATCCTTGTGGTTTGGAATCGCTCTGTGGGTGACCGCACTGGAGTGGACGAGGCGAAGGTACTTTGAGGTGGGATACCCTGGAAGGACGGGGACGCAAAGAGCCATTACGCGACAGAGGCTGTGCAGTTCAAAAATACAGATTCACCATATGGGGAACGCGGCCGACACTGGGGCACTCGTCTAACAGTTTAGACCGTCTCGCCCTTCAGAAAATAGCGTACAAGTCTGTTAAACTGCAACGAAAGTAAGCACGCTGCCTAAGCTCAAACATGAATGCGGACGATGTGCACGCCCTCATGCCACACCCCAGACCTCGCGCCCCTTCCTTGTGTCTCAAAATCTACAGAGTATCGCTGCCTGGTTGCCAAGTATCGGTGCCTGACTTCCTTGAAACGATCGATTGAGGTTCATCCAGTGCTGCATTCTTCCCAGGTGTTCTACAGGACCCACATCGTCAGCTTTGTGGGGTTCTTGATATTCGGCATTCTCCACGCCCCCGGGATGCACGTGTACCTCGGCGCCGGTCTGCTGATCTACTGCCTGGACCTCGTCCTGCGGTTGACTCAGCTCAGCACCCCCGTCAAGGTGAAGTGGTCGGGGTCGACTTCGGACGGGTCCATCGCGGTCATCGGGTTCGACACCGTGAAGCCGCTGTGCCCCTTCTCCACGTTCTTTGTGAACATCGGAAGCATCTCCAAGGTCCAGTGGCACCCCGTCACTCCTGTCATGATGGGGGGAGGAACTGGAATGAAGGTGCGCACGATGCTTGACAGCGCCTAACCTGAGCCTCTGTGTGCATGTGGATCGTGGCGAAGAAAATCCCCAGCATCATCACGCTGTTGTGCTAAAGCAACCCACTGCAACCTCTTTGATGGTTAGCTGGTCCCCACTGCGACTGTTCTCGCAAGGCGACAGATTGTGAACAGACTGCCACAGCCCATTTGTAGAGAAGCCGTCATCATTGAAACTGAATAAGCACACCATTAGCTGTCTCATTTAGATCTCTTTCCCATTTGATCTTTTCCTCGTTGCGGTTTATATACTTCATTTTAATTATGTCGAAAATTTGGTGAGTTTAAGCATGGGAAGTGATGCCAGAACGCGAGCGTCTTCTTCCACAGTCCCAGCGGCAACCTTGTGCTTCATGTCGCAAGTTATGACACAAGCAGGAAGGAATTTTCCACGACATTGGTGACAAATTCATGCGGAATCACTGTAGACGCATTCAATTACTTGCAGCTATGATAGGGGCTTCCAATATGTCACTCTCGGTGTCAAATTCTCTGCAGTGTGGGGCGACAGTGACTGGAACTATTTGACTTAAACTCCAGCACCGCAATGTTCTCTACGTGGCTGCCGCCCGTCAACAACAACCTCTCAGTTGACAGCGCCACATACAGCAAAATGTTCAACCCTTCCACATCGGTCGCCAGGGGACGTTACGCTTTCGCTCCGCATTGTCGTCCCTGAGCGTTACTTCGCTGTGCATCGCCGCACTGCGATCGGCTGCGAAAACGAGCCGCGACTTGTGCATCCGGGGCCGCCAGACGCACTGGGGAGTCCAGAGACCCTCGCGTCGCGACTGGGACTGTTTTTTACCACGGCAGGGCGATTTCCGAGCTCAGCGGAAAAGGACCCAACGTTGCGTTGCCGTGCGGAAGGGTCCAATAATGTATGACCTATGACAGGGCCATGGAACACATACGCGGCGCCCCGGGGTTCTCGTTTTCGCAGCACCTCTGTCAACGCAATCAAGGAATACTGAGCCCGGGCATCCTGCGCAGGTGTGTTTCAAGAAGTTCGGCAATTGGACAAGTAGGCTTGTCGAGGAGGCGGCGGCCGGCAGGCTGACCACCGCGAGGCTCGAGGGTCCCTTCAGCACCACGGCGGACTCGTGCCACTTTCACGAGCACGAGTACCTGGTCATGGTCGCCGGCGGCATCGCCATCACGCCCCTGCTAACCATACTTAAGAAGCTGGTCATAGCCAACGCCTGGGACGCTGGCAAGGTCGGCCGGCGCAGGTCCGCAAAGGCGGACGAGCCTTCCCCCAGGGGTGCGCCGCGGGCCCGAAAGGTGTGTGCCGACCCTTTGCAACAACATTCGTCAAAAGGCAAAGCAAAAGCCCTCGCACCATAGGCTGGCGATGCCGGTCAACGACCCCACGCGCATGTTTTGTTCGAAACCACATTGTACGTTCATTGTGCGTTCGTTGTACGTTCATTGTACGTTCATCGTATGTTCATTGTATGCGCACTGTGCGTTCATTTTACGTTCATTCTATGTTCATCGTATATTCATTGTATGTCCATTGTGTGTTCTTCCGCAAGGTTGTGGTCCTGTGGACCATGCGCAACATAGCCGAGGCGGAGCTGATGGACGAGGAGCTGTTCGCCTACAGCCGGGCCCAGCCCGACCTGCTGGACATCCGCATACACTACACGGGGAAGGTGCCGCTCGACAACTGGACGGGGACCATGATCCGGGTGAAGAAGGAAGTCGACCACGCCGACATGATCAGCGCCGAGTTCGGCGACACAAGGGCGTCGAAGAGCGGCAAGGCCTCGCCCGCTGTCCCGCACATTGAGCCGAATCAGGTCGGGGACTTGTTCAGGCGCGTGAGCCCCACCACCCTGCCAATGTACAGCGGGCCCCTGCACCTTGCCGGGCTGAACATCCTCGTGTACGCCGCGGCGCTTATGGGGCTGATCATGGGCATAAGCTACCCGCTGGAGGCGATAAGGTCGGGGGAAGAGACTTCCAGGGGGAAGGTACGGAAACCTGGTGCTGGATTGTGAGGTAGCTTCTGGTTCACGGGCCAGTGGCCTTGTTTCGTTTGTATGGAGCAGTTTGAGGCACTTGACAATGACCGCGTAGGCTGTCCCCCACCAACAGGAATCGACGTATTGGGGACGCCAACTGGGATGTCATTTTACACTGATTGATGCCATCACAGCCGTTTTTCGCCATCGCAATTACTGTGATGGCCCACTTTGTGTGAAACTGGCATCGCTGTTGCGTCGCAAACACGGTGTTTTCTGAGTGGTCCCACGGCAATCTGTGCAAAAGCATCCCAACCTCGCATCAGCAGACGTACACGTTTTGCGCTGGATGCTGAGCCAAATTTCGCAAAATGTGTGCGAGGCGACACAATAATAGGTTAAGAACGGCAGTGCTCCTCGACCCACATTCAATCCAAACTTACGGCGTCACGACTCTGGCGATCTTTGAGGAGGAGCGCATGTGCGTATCCAGAAAGTGAATTGGTGTTGTGATGCGCCTCCAGGTGGACATGGTCGTTATGTTCACAATGTGCATGATGGCCATCGGGGCGGTGACCCTCTTCGTCTTCCCCGCCCACCTGTCCCTCTACCGGAGAGCCAGGGAAAAACAGGCGCTACAGATGGTGGCGGCGCCCAAGCCAGAGCCCACCAAGCTCTCATCGACGACGATACTGTGGATATCTAGGACGCAGGACATATCGATGGACGGCATGGATCTCGTTGCCGGCCCCCGCGAGATATCGGACACGCCCGTCTTTTCGGCGTCCACGATCGACTGGATCAAGGAAAACAGGAAGAACGGGCGGCCCGACGTGGACAAGGTGCTGGATGACGTAAACGCGCATCTGTCTCCGGGCTGCACGGCGGCTGTCATCACGGCAGGTGCGCGATGTTGTGAGCCGCTGGCGACGGAGTAGATTAAAAAACTGCGCAAAGGATGAACTGTACAACAAAATTGAGAAAATGGGTCAACCTTTTATGAAGCCGGCTGAACTAGCAGCGGGAGAGGAGCAGAATGGCAAGCAATTCGCACAAGCTCCATCGCATTACGTTGCAATAACAAGAAGCGGCTTAGCATAGCATCCAGTCTGTGGCGCGCCAGCTTGCTGGGGACATGCTCGCGAACTGCTGTAGCGATTGATTGTGACTGTCTGTGTTGGTGTCGTTGGCATGGATTTTGTAGTAATGTAATGTACGTAGTGTTTTTGACCAGTCCATGTCCAGGCCGATGCAGAGCAAAACTGCGACTGAAACCGCTGCGGCCAGCAGTGTGCCTGAACCGGGGTATATACCCGGACCGGGGTACTGGTTACTCCCGGGTTCCCGGGTATTCGTGATTAGCCGGGTATGGAGTGTACCCGGGTTACCAGGGTATACCCGGGTACCCAAGTTCTGGAAACTCCGGTACCCAGGTTCGGAATTTTCAGCCCAGGTACCATCCCCAGCACGAACTGTTTTTTTACATCTGATTGGACTTACCAGACTCGATTATCAAAGTTTCACGATTGTTATGTTTAAAATCAGCGATAATATAGAAGCATGTTGGAAAATATCTATACAAACGTAAGAAAGATTCGCAAATTTGTCCAAATACCATCAGCGCCCAAGTTCTGGAGACAAATAGCACAAGAGCCACTTGCCATTGCGCTTGCAGTTCGCTTTTAAGGCGGTCTCAAGTGCAAGCAGAAATGAATTACGCACATGCTGAGTTAAGCTGATGTTGAAAAATGTAGAGAATACCCCAAACAAATGTAAAAATGGAATGTCGCTTACTTCAATCAAGATGCTGAAGCGATGTTACAATACACCATTCTAAGAATTTAACATTTTTGTAAATATTAGCGAGACCACGTGAAATGGGCGGTTTGATGCCTGCGCTGTAGCTAGAGTCGACGCAAAATGTGAGTAGAATTAAGTTTTCGCTGCGGTTCTTGAAGTTAATGAACAAATTTGTGAGGCGGGATTGCTAATTTTTTTTGAGTGGGTGAGTGGGTGGGTGGTTGTGGGGATGGCGAAACCCCGCAGCCATCATTCTGGGCGAACCGGACCACGCCCGCTTCTTCGACGCGGAGGACTGAACTGCGCCGCGGCTTCTGGAGCCATCGCCGGTTGCGGATCCGGCGACTGGCTGGGTACGCTTCAGTTGGTCGGCAATCCGGGACGTGTGGCGCCGACGTTCCAATCGAGTTGGTGGGCGCGCCACGACGCTCGCTGGGCGGGGATGCGCCACCACGACAGGCCACCCACGATCCAAAGCACGCCTTCAATAAATATCTTTTCGTTTGTTGCTGTTCTCAATGTAAATTTGCAGGAGTCACTTCCACGGGCTTCCGTGCAGTGAACTTTCGTTCACATGACCACCTGATGTCTTGTTAAGCGATGTGAACTGTTTGCGGACTGTACGGAAAGGGAGGACCTGCCCCACAGCGCGAATGCCTGTGGGGGTATCCCAGTGTGAATGTGGCCCGAGCGCGAGGAGCGTGAAGGCCTCGGCGGGGTGCGACATTTTATGGCAGTTGTGTAAACTGCGCGAAGGGAGGGAAGCATAATCTCGAATTCGAGATGGAGCCAGGAGAGCTGTGGCGAAATGTGCATAAGTGAATTGGACAGCTGTGGGGAGTATTTCATTTGCAGCGCCATGGATGCGCAGGGGACCATGTTCGTTGCTCGAGATAGGTAGGGGCATGTGCGCGTTTGTGCCAAAATGCAACAGAAGGCTTGGGACGGAGGATTTGTCGAATTGGTCCGAGGGATTGAGGTGGGAGGGGAAGATAAGTGGTAGAATGCGATGCCGCGGAAGGGTTGATTCGCTGATTTGGTACCGAGATGTTGCACAGTGGATTCGTGAGGATTTGCAGCCAGGGCCTACAGGAATACAAGCCGCCACTACGACGACGTAGTATAAAATGATGCGCTGGGAATAAATTTCAACTACATTATTTAGGGGTTGCCTCAAGAAATGCGTGTCTTTGGGAGAAGAGTACATTAGTTATCTTCTTCTTGGAGATGACTCCATTGCTAACTAGCACGCTCTGCCGTGGCGCTCAGGCTTCCTCGTTGAATGTGCAGCAAAACATTTGATTTTGGGACGCGGCTTAGTTTTGTAGGATTTTCATTGGCTGAAAATGGCGTGCGAAGTAACGGGGCCGGCTGCTTGCAAGCTTGTCTCTCACTCCGTTTCATAGCTTGCAGCGATCTTCACGAATGCCCTTTCCTCAAGTTGGAGTACTTGGCGTTGAGATGTGGTTTGGCAATCGCCTTGCGGACATTTTTGCCAATGCGCGATCAAGCGCTGCTGTATGTCGCTTGGAAAATCGCTAAATTCAAGCCATTTGCGCAGCTGCCGCATACCATCCTTGCGGCACGTCGGCTAAAAATTCTTGAATCGATTACAATATCTGGGAAGCTGCAAGACGATCTCACAAGTCGGAACTCTCAGAGGCATCCATTAGCATGACCTGGACCCCCGTGGACAACATCACTCCACGCTTAAGGCTGGCGCAACGAAACACCATCGAGCCTATTCGATGGCTGAAGCAGACTTCATAGCAAATAGAGCATGCCTTTCAAAAAGAAGCCCTACACCGGGGCTTGCCAGTTTCCCATATACGAGTCCGCAAATGAATGCTTACTTCTGGCTCGAATGCCCATGAACCAGTATGCATGGATATTGTCTAAAGGCTGATTGCATTGCTATAAATGGCTACGTGGTAAGTTATGGCTGCAATATTTCAGGATATGGGGACTGCAAAGTGTGCAACATTATCAAGTTGATCGATTCACCGATTGAAGAGGAACAGACACGCCGGCTGTCACACTGTTGGGGGGACCGTTTGGGAACCTTTCCCATGGAGAAGTACGCTCCATCACATACACCAGTGTATTAAACTTGTTCCTGCGATGCAACCTTGGATATCATTTGACAATAATCGGTGCTACCACAGCTACATTTTATCCATCGCAATCACTGTGATGCCCTTACTTGGTGTCAAAACGGCATCGCACTCGGCATCGCAATAATGGTTTTCATGTTGGTGGATATGGATGCCTGGATTGAGTCTGTAAGCCGGGATTTTCGTACATGACAGCCACCACAGTTGCTTTGCGTGACGCGCTCCCACTGTGAGTCAATGCTCATTCTCAGCTGGCTCTTCTGTCCAAACTTCGATCTGTCTGTTGACTGGTACCGCTCTGTCCTCACGGGCGTTGCTCTGAATACCCAACTGCCCGCATCGGCTTCGATATACTTGTGCGGTTCCTCACACGGGATTGCCAACAGAGTTGTGACGGACAGACCCTGGGAATCTGCCACACAGTGTAGTTGCGGCGCCTTGTATGAACCATATCGCGCTGCAAATTCAAGCCAATCTCCAAGATGTGATGCAGCCTCCCTCGCCCCTGTGTACGTCGCAAGCCGAAGGCGCTGTGACGCGCGCTGTGCCCAAGGCGATGTGCCATAGTACATTCAGCCCTTCCGCATCAAAAAATTTAATTGACACACTTTCTATGTTTTGCTCCACGTTCTTTTCTCGAGCAGTGCTTTGAATTCTTTTACGTTGCATCCAAAAATTTGTTAAAAGATCGTTATTTTTGCATTGCTTTCTCCCCCAAAACGACTAAGCGTTACGTTGCTATGCGGAAGGGCTGAATGTACTCCGGTAGTGGGTCTTGCAACAAGTCGTGATTTTCTGCGTGAATTTCCAGGTGGGCGCCCTGGAGCACACGCGTCACCCGTGCAGCTCCAAATGGTGTGGCTATTTGCTGGAAGACTTTCGGCGGGGAAAATAATAGTTTATGACTTGTGATCCTGAGGCGCCCATCGCACGAGAAGCAGGGACCGAGAATGTGCGCGAACGTTTTGAAGGCATTTCTGCTACCTTAGCATTTGGCCAACATTCCTTTTTCGATCTATATAAGAGCTGTATGCAGTAGGGGGGCAGATGGGGCGTGGTGGGGCTGGCGTGGGGTGTGGGGTGTGGGTTCAGGAGAGGCGGGTGATCGTGGATTTGATATTTTCTTGTGCTTGGATCGAGCCCAGGGCATTCAAGATGATTACGACACTGAAACCCAGAGCGTGGATGAGGAAGTGATGGCAACACCCTTAATACGAGATTACCTACTACATAGGTAGTACATGTGAATAGGCGTACATTGACGTCGAATTAGAAAGTTTCTGAAGAAAATCGGAATTCAGGGCAATGTATTTTGTATGGAGTGTTCTCTGGCTCAGAAATATGTGTCGAAAAACAATTTTGAGTTGGGAATCAATGCTATTTGTCGTGCCATGACGCATGGCATTCGTTCCTAGACAAGGGTGTCCATTGTATGCAATGCGCATTGCTCTCCACACTGACAATTAGATAGTTCATGATGCAAGGCATCTGGCACTGATCAGTACTGGTATTCTCATGAGAATATTGATAACCTGACTGCAATGCTCTTGCTGATGAGGGGCGTACCTAGTCGTCTTGTGGCTCAGTGTTATAACTCAGCTACGTGCATTTACTTACACATAACACTTTGCGATTCCTACGCACATACGTAAATCCAGGAAATACTAAGTCTTGCCAAACGAGGATCGCAAAACCCGCCACGCCTTGCCGGCTGTGAAATCCACAAACAGCACAATCCCTCGAATTACGAAATGAGAAGCGCGATGCCCTTCGTGGCGCAAGCGAGAATTCTTTTGAAACCGCGCCGCATGTGAGTGAAAGATGGCTCTTAACCCATTGCCAACATTGGAACAGAGCCCGACTCAATGAAGCTTTATGTGGTTGTGTTACCGACCCTCTGTTGTTGATTACGCAGCACCCTGGAGAACCCCGAAGCCATGCCACAAATCAGGGAAAACTTTTTGCCAATGCAGCGCACACAAGAGTACAAGCACTGTACCAAAAAAGACGCTCAACGTTTCACAGATTGCACTCCCCCGCACCTAAGTGTTACGCCATAAAATGACGTATATGACATTTGCTACTTGCAGCCTCCTGAATCTGTTAGATTGTTGCCCATGCAGGCCAGCAATATGGACTCTATCGTCGCAGAACATGATACGTGTTCACGCTATGTGTAGTTTGAAGGTTCGTTTACACAAACCTCATGTCTGACACACTTACTGCAACCGAAGCAGCTGCGGAGCAGTTTCCTGGGGCAAAATGCTGTAACTAAATTACTGAAGATGAGCGTTTTGGTTGGGTTCTTCCATTCCCTGTTCAGAAGCTAATACCTCCACATCAGGCGTCAAAGCGCTCAGAAAGCTCAAATGGAAAAGGTCCTCAAATACCCATCGAGGCTTGCGCCTCACAACAGCCAGCTTGATATTGATCATGGCCTTTAGACCAGGGGGCATTGATCAATGCCTACATGCAAAATTCTGCTCCTCGTGGTCTCGGAGGGCACAAGGCGCATGTTCAGCCTTGGGAAGGTTGCTTTGCTTTTCATTAGGAAAAAACAGACCAGAAGAACGTGTGGAACAAACGGTTTTCAAGGGTACACGTGTAAAACTGTGTCAATGTGTGTACTAACCGTGTAATTTTGGGACCACATTTTCCGAAAGCACACAGTCGGATTTTGAGCAGACCGTGTCAGGACCGTGTCATCTGACCTGCTTTTTCCTAGTTTTTCAAAATCAAGCCAATTGAATGGATTCTGTTCAAGCAAACTAATAGGCTTGACTTTTATGCCGTGGAAACTGATCGTACTGACGTTTTTTTCATAGAAATGCGCACAAATATGCAGTACAACGTAAACACACTCCGTGTACATAAAGACAATACAAACAGACTTACGGAGTCCGGGGAGTGGCAGCAATATAGTGTGGAAGGGGCAGAAAACGAGCTTTTGTTGCACGCCATCGTCGCCCTTGCCAACGGTGAGGTGGACATTGTGTTGCGGGTGCTGGAGATGGCGGAAGACTGATCATTGTACGCGATTTTATTCGTGTAATATGTGTGTCACAGGAAGCCGAAAAGTTGTAAAAATAGCCGCAAAATAGGCCCTTTTGCAAATTTACGTTTTGGTGCGTAAAACGTAAATCCCACATATGGGATCAGACAAAGGAAGGCACTACGCCAATCGCGGTATGCTGGGCCTCGGTCTGATGCCAAGGGGTAAAAGATCCCCACATGCGAAGCAGCTTCGCATGTGCTAGCCGCTAGCAGATTACGCAATTGGCACAAATTCAACGTAAGCTGACATGCCGCCCAAACCGTCTTTGATTAAAGCCAGGCAAATTACTGCTTTGCCAAAACTTACCTCGATTTATCAAGCATCATGAAGACCCCAAAATATCCCAGTTTACACCACCTGAGGCTGCCCCAATTTCCTGCGGCGGCTCTCAGCAACCCATTTCCGAAGACTCTGAGATCGCTGCCATTGTGGTTGCTTGCCTACCTTGAACACAGCTTGACGTTCTAGTGCTTGACGTTCAGCTTGACGTTCATCACTCTAGTGTCTCCAATACCAGAGACTGGTTTCCACAGCAAACAGCACAGAAGACGGCGATAGCAAAGAACCCCAAAGCGAAGTAAGCGAAGAAGAAAGGGGTGCGGGAGGTGCCTATGAGCACTCATATGGGAACCGCGTTTTCTTCCCCCATTGGCGTTGTTCTGTCCTCACTCGCCTCCTCTCTAAGGCGCTTTCGCACTCACCGATAGTTAATACATGGCGCGAGGCTTTGCAGCACTGAGAGCAATAATGCCCTGACTCTTGGACAATTGTGAATTAGACGTGGGCAACGCCCGCCTCGTGGCTCAAGACTTGTTCCCCAGGTATAGTTATTTACACAGAACACTTTACAATTCTGAGGCAAATCCACAATGCCAGGAAGGTCCAAATACAAACAAATCGCACAAGGCAAAGCCACCGTGTTTGCCGTCTGTGAGATGCACGCGCCACGGCAGAGCACTTCGGATACCGGAATGAAATGTTCGATGTCGTTCGTGGCCCAAGCAACAAATGGGGCATCCAAAGTTGGAGATGACCTATAAACGACCTCTCTCTCGGCCGCTGAACTCCAGCTTAATGCCGTTTTCTAAGATTGTATTCCCGATATTTCTACCTGTTGTTTCTTCCAAGCACCTAGGCCACCCGAAGCTATGGCATAGGCAACAGGAAAAAAATTGAAGTACGGAGAATCTCCTGCCGATCAAGCTCCATTGGGCCACATCCTGCCACCGCTTGCGCTATTCCAAACCCAGTAGCTATACCATTAAATCACATAAAAACTCTTGAATCTGGACAATTGCTGCCCACGCAACGCACACCAAGAAATGGTCTCAGTCCTTTTAGACCATACTACATCGCGCGCGCTTCCATGAATAGCTTCGAAGGGTTATTCATACAGATCTCATTCTTAATACAGTAACTGCAACGGAAGTAGCTGTGAAGCGACTCCTGGAGGCCAACCGTGTAATCAAATAAGTGAAGATGAGCGGCTAGATTGATTAGTGCCATCTCATGAAGCTTCAGATGGTTCATAAGCCTGAAGGGTCTTCAAGAGGAATTGAGGCGTGCGCCTCGCAACAGCCACTCTGACATTGTCGATCATGGCCTTCGGACCTAGGAGCATCGATCAATGTCAGATGAATGCACATCCAGGTCTCTACACCTCATCACACGATGGCACAAACCTCATGTCTTGGCTTCGAAATCTTGTCGCGCATTTCAAAGTGAAGCATAATAAAACGTATATCGGCAGGCAATGAGCATTGCCGCATTCAGCGTGGCTCCACATATATGGAATTGCAATTTGCGTGTGCATTACCTCAACAGGAGCTTATGAGATCTAAATAGCCGGGCAGTTTACTGAAAATATCTTGAACTTTGTGACACCAGCAAGACGTGGCCCAAAATTTGGGAAGGTTTGTCCAAAACTGCCGCAGCGCGCAGCGAATTTCATGCGCACAATTTCCATCAGTGCTGCGCGATCTCAATGGGGAAAGCATATTGTTTCAAATGGAGAAGTACTGCAAATGTGCCAACAAATACGTTGGCAAAGTGTTAGACCAGAGGCACATCTGCCTGGAAATTTTCTCTGGTAGTTTGGACTGAAATGCCACATAGGAATCTGCGCAAGCCTTTTGGGCGCCTTGGCGTTATCCTAACGTGACGAAGAGTGAACAGGGTGCGCCAGTAGAAATAGCCTGTTTGAGATGCCAATTGCGATGCCATTTGACACAAGTTGATGCCATCGCATCCACTCTTATGCCATCGCAATCGCTGTGACGGCACCACTTTTGTTCATAATGGCATCGCAGCTGGCATCGCAAACATGCCGTGACGTCGAAGGCCCAAGATTCACTGCTGGGAAATGCGCAAGCACACAGCGCCATCAATGGCCTTGTTAATGGCCTCAAGGCCCACTGGCAAAATGTACGGGAGAGGAGGGGGGGGGGGGGCGAAGTTCAGCTTCAACGGCGCTGTGCCATTTCGCCCTGCTTGAGACGAGAAGGATTCGCATGAAAACGGTTCATAGGACTCAGGCGGAAATGCCGTGTTTCTATAATTCAGGGCCCCGTCGACGTCGTACAGATGACAAGGAAACCCAATGCAGTAATTCCATCGCTTAGGGAATTGTGGAAAGTGCGCGATCCTAGGCGCGGATCACGTCCGAATTCGCACGCAAAGCGAAGATGTGTTGACCACCGGAAGGCGGAGAAAAGTGAGTCCATCCTACATGAGCCAGAGGGTAAATCACCGATCACAGCTCGAATCACCAGTCCACTCCAGTAGGGTACATATGAGCCAAAACTACTATTGTCTCAAATCATAACGCTGGCGAATGCGCAAAAGAGGTCAAGTCAGCGCCCACTTTCTCACCTGCCGTGATCACGCCCGCCGTGCCTTCCGCTGACAGCTTACCGCTGACGTCGTCGAGCACGTCGTCCACGTACGGCCGCCCCTCCACCATGTTGCGCTTTAACCAGTCTATCGTCATCGGCGAGAGCACGGGCGTGTCCGATATCTCCACCGGGACGGACTCTAGGTCCAGGCCGCTCCACTCGATGTCCTGCGTCCATTCGGTCCAACTCGCGGTGGTCGACGTCAGAGTCGTGGGTATTGGCGGCTCCCCGGGCGTCGCTGAGCGTCTGGCTTTGGCGTACAGGATCAAGTGAGCAGGGAAAGTTCCCAGCGTCGCCATCCCGACGGCCATCATCAACATGGCGGAAATCGCGACGAGTTCCACCTGAAAGGCAGCCCCAAGATTCCTGTTGTTGCCCACCTGGTTCATCATCAACCGTTGCCCATGCCGTCATATGAATATTCCGCAAAGTAATTTGCGACCCAGGACGTATGTCCTCTCAATTAGAGCATGTCACACTCTGGGATACAGGCGCTGGGTTTTTGTTGACTTCAGATTAAAACATGTGATTGATTCCATTGATGCCAGACTTAATGCCATTATTCTAAGTGGAGAAGGTTGTACAACACCTTAGTAAGAAGGCTCTATACCCAAAGTTGGGTGTCTGTTCAGAACAAAAGGAACCAAACAGCACAAGCTTGTGTATCCTTAAGGATATGGCAGGAAACTGTTGGAGCTAGACCCTGCATCAGGAGATTTGACTCCAGATGCATACTTCAGCTTTGCGTAAACAACATTGTTTTGCCCAGCCGATCGAAACCAATCCATGCGATGTGTGAATTATGTTGCCAATTTCCCTCATTTTACTTGTACTACGTTTTTCATAATACCAGCAGACAAGCGACAGTTTGAATGCTGTATAGATGATTCATCCTACGATACATCATACGGAATTGTTAATAGCATCAAACTGTAAATTATTAAATGGCGTAAACATCTTCAAGTATCCGCTCAATTGGTGAAGAAACTTACATGGCAGCACTGAAATCACGTCTAAATCAGCAGCCAGCATGGGCAAGTGGATTGTCACATGGTATTTGCATGCGCACAGAAAATTTCCAAACTTGGTTTGAAACATAACCCTAAAAATGCTCAAAGCCTGTTCTCTTTAACGCCTTGGGCCGGGGTTTCGTTTATGCTGTCCACTGCCTGCCCAAAAGCATTTTGATTGAAAACGTAAAACACTCTCACTATACGCGAACAGATCTTGCTAAGCTGCAAATCTTGTGCGCGAAAACGATAACAGCACTCGAGAGGAATCAAACGCGACGCAATGAGCTGGGAAAGAGGAGGCAGAACGAGACGCATTCAAATCGATGTGCGCTCACCTTTCCCCTGGGGGCTCCTTCTCCTGGCCTCGAGGCCTCCGGGTGCCAGGTCGCCCCCAAGATCAGCCCCATCACCGCCGCGACGAACACGGCGACGTGCAGCACCGCCAAGTGCAGAGAGCCCCAGTGCTGTGGGAGGGCCGTGGGGCTCAGCCGCCAAATCCATTCCTGGACAAAGGTGCGCCAAAATCCGACACCAGACTCGGCCTCGCGTTCCGAGTCGTAGAGGTCCAGCTTGATGCCGGGCTTGGCGGCCTCATTCGGAACCATCGTCCCCGTCCAGTCGTCCAGCTCGGACTTGCCCGCGTAGTGGATGCGCAGCTCCAACTCGTCGGGGTGCGCGCGGCTGAAGCTGAACAGCTCCTCGTCCATCAGCTCGACCTCGGATATCTTCTCCATCGTCCACACCACGACAATCCTGCCCTGCAGACCAGGCGCGCCATCGCCGACGGCTGCACCTTTGCTTTTCTCTTCTGCCTTCCTTCGGTTCTTCGCGTTGGCCATCGCCAGGTTCTTGAGGAGGGTCAGCAGGGGGGTGATGTCAATCCCGCCGGCCACCATGACCAGGTACTCGTGCTCCTGAAAGGAGCGTATGTCTGGCGTTGCGCCGCACGGGCCCACCAGCCTCGCGGCTGTCAGCCTCCCAGCTCTGGCTTCACGGACGAGCCTGCTTGTCCACTTGCCCACCTTCTTGAAGCACATCTGCGCAAGGCATTTGTCGGAAGGACATCAGGGGTGTTGTTACGGTCAATGTTATTAGTGGGAATGGGATTTCATTTAGTATCTGTAAAGCATAGGTGGAGGGCCGCCACCTTTGGGCTGGTTCTCGAACCATCAAGGGGAGGGGCAATATCTGGCATTGTCATGATAAGGGCTGGCAGTGTAACGAGCGTCTGCTCTTGCCACAACGGGCGAGAGCAAGGGATATTGGGGCGACCTCCCCACTCCCGTTTGTGCATTGCGAGGAACCCATTGGCCCATCCAGCATTAACAGTGTCACCACACAGCATACCTTATTGCCACCGACAGTACCCGTGACATGATTGGGGCAACGCTGTATTTTGTGCATCTGCGCTCGGAGTGCC
This sequence comes from Ostreobium quekettii, assembly GCA_905146915.1. Lineage (NCBI taxonomy): Eukaryota > Viridiplantae > Chlorophyta > Ulvophyceae > Bryopsidales > Ostreobiaceae > Ostreobium > Ostreobium quekettii. The sequence continues at coordinate 42,782 of CAJHUC010000515.1, read as the reverse complement.
CTCCAAAATCGTCAGCTTGGTGAAAGGGTTTGCATTCCACGGCGTGACGAAAATGTTGTCAATGGTACTGGATATAGGTTAGTTGCTATTGGCCAAATAGCTGCGCGTATCCAAAGTACTGACGGCCAAGCCGAAGTTGTATGTATCAGAAACAATATGCGTCAACGGCCAATTCATGCTAGGCCAGTACAGGTTGCCTGCTTGTCCTTCGTGGGCCAATGCCTTCACTATCGGGCTCCACAATGCGTGCACCACTTTTGATGTTCTTTTCATGTCTTCCCGAACGAGCTGAGGACGCTCATATCTGATACGAATGCCTGGAATGGATATCGGATATATGCAAGCACCGTGTAAGAAATGCGGGTGAATAGGTGCATACAGACTTGATGTACAGACCTGAAAGTACTCAAAACATCATTTTCAGCATTGGTGGTGGGCTGATCGACGTAACGTCTGTTGGAACATTCCAGCTGCTGCACCACAGCTGTAGAAAACGTCACAGGGGAAATGCCAAGTGCGATGCCATCTAACACAGTGATGCCGTCGATACCGTCGCGGTTACTTTGGCGACATCGCAACCACAGCAATGCCGCCACTCACAGCAAATTTTGCGCACTTTTAAAGTGGCATCACTGTCGGCATCGCAGAAAACGGCGTTTTCTGCAACTGCCGCTTTCGGTTCGTTCCGAAACCGGCGGAGTGAACGCGTGTGCGAAGAGGATCCTCTCAGCAGAATACGCTCAAGCTAGCACTCTTCTCTCGCATTTTTTCATCAGCTTGATTTGGTCATCGCCAATATGGCGACCAAGGTTTTGAAAGGCCATTGCCAGATGCAGAGCGGCGTATAATGGCAGAGGTGGGTCGCTGTGCTCATAGGTGTCGACAAGTTCAGGACGCAGGTTGCCATGCTAATTGCTTGCGGCCACCGTTGTATGTTTGACGCCTCGCAGCAAGAGTACAAAATCAACCTCCATGTGTGGCCTTGCTTCGAGGCACAGTTGCACGTTGGTGCAAGTCCTCCGCTGTGACCGATAAGTTGGACCTGCCAGGTCCGAAATTCGTACCTTCATTCCCGTTCCCCCTCCCATTGTTATCGGAATGGCGGTATACCACTGAGACTTGGAGATGCTCTCAAAGTTCACGAAGAATGTGGAAAAAGGGCACACTGGCTTCGCTGTATCGAAACCAAGGACTGCGATGGACATGTCGGACGTCCACCCCGACCACTTGACTTTGACGGGCGTGCTGCGCTGAGTCAGCCGCAGGACGAGGTCCAGGCAGTACAACAGCAGTCCGGTTCCGAGATACACGTGCATCCCGGGAGCGTGGAGAATCCCAAATGCCAAGAATCCCGCAAAGCATAAAATGTGGGCCTTGTAAAATACCTGGGGAGGAAACACAAACTTCGTCAGTCGGGCCTGCGTCTCGTTATTTGGTGCGGCCATAAGAGTACTCTCGAGCTCAAAGTAGCTGGGAGGTGTTACCCACGTCTAATTGGTTGAATGAACAGATCTCGAGCGGTATGCATGCCGTATCGACTGTTTCTTGTTTCTCGGCATTCTGACATCCGCGTCTCGTGCGGCAGCCTGTTGGATACGTATATCTCTGGGATTGCGTCCTCTGAGCACTCTGGGTACCCAGCTTCAAACCGTGTCCTCTGTTTGGCCGTTTGCAAATACTGCGATTTCAGGAGTGCGGTCACTGCATGGACTACACCCTTTTCTGCTCAACTAATTTTGAGGCACAGTATCGCATTCAACTGTTCACTTCCGTCCTCGCGGACCCACAAAGACGTCCTACCTCAAAGTACCTTCGCCTGGTCCATTCCAGAGCGGTAACCCACAGCGCCAATCCAAACGCCAGAGAAAAAGCTCCAGCCAAGTTGTTGACTCGTCGGTGGTCCGCCCAGTTCAGGGCCTCGTTCGCCCACTCCTGTCCGCTCACGCAACACCAGAGGATCCAATAGAGGGAGCCGTGGGTCGCCAATGTGGCCATCGTGAAGTGGCCCAGCCAGCGGTGGTACTTGATGCGCCTCTCGAAAGTCAAGCCAAGGGCATCGAAGAGAGGAGAGAAGCGGACGATGGGGAAGAACAGCCACATGAGATTCTGGAAGGAAGTCACACCAAGGGCGAGGGCCACCCTGCAAGTGCATTTTGAGAAAGGCGTTCATGGTTTAACGGATTGATTGCGGGCTGACGTAATTCCTGCATTGGTCCCTGCTCGGGTGCTACATTGAGCCAAGTGCTTGCATAGTGGCAGGGGTGGGCCAGTCAAATCCGAAGTCCGTGGGAGCTTCGCTTGCCGCTGTGCGGCAATCAGAGTTTTGTAATTTGTGCATGCGTATACGAGTACTATATAATTACAAGATGGATCGTATATAACAGGATGTAGCTGTCGCACTTCATGCGCCTCTGTGTCACAGGGCGAAGTTGTGCCGTGTGGCTGCGGTGATCCATTTGAGCAGAATTGAAATGGATTAGAACCACCCCTCCTAATTCAGGTACGACCAGAAATCACCCACCATATCCACTCCGCCATTCTCTTCTACACAATAGGATAAGAAATGAGTCCGTTGTCGTCTGAATCGAATTGAAATGAAAGGACGCAATATCCCCAGTTTGGTGGATCTGCTGACAAGAAACTCACAGTTCGCAGAATGTCACATCAGTGCGCCGTTTCCCTGTTTCTGACATTCTTGACACTATATTACGCATCTGACTTTGTTATAAAATCTTGGGACCAACGATGCAGGGGCTGTTCATTCAGGCACAAACGTAATGAGCGAAGCAACGTCCGGGACGCCGACAGAGAAACGATCACGTGTGGGTCGCACGCTTATGATGTGACGTCGCTCACCCGTTCAGCTCATAGTACCAGCGGCCGTATGGCAGCGGGACCCCCGTGGCGGCAGAAATCTCCTTTACTGCGATGACAATCCCAGCGACGTTCCGTTAGCTAACGGTACAGACGTAAGCGCTTACCTCTTGGTACCAGTGTTTTACCTATATAGGTGAACCATATCCACAAATCCATACATGGATGATCCTCGCGACGCATCAACGCCACCACAACGCAGTCGTGCGTGTGGTTGCGGGTCGTGCCCCTAAAGGCAACCCTGTAACACCGCCACGCGCCCGGCAATACAGCGGCAGTCGATACGACGAAAACGACAAATCGCATGGGTGGCCGCCTGGGCGGACAGGAGTGCGGGAATCACCCACATCACCGTCGATGCCATTGGATGCATGCGCCCAAACATGACAAACTCGCCGCTTAGTCACTCGCCACATCCTGTACACCTTTGCGGAAGCACCGGTGCGCGTTGCGGATTCTGGGCATCGACGTTTTCGGTCGCCGCTCACATGCTCCATAGCCGTCCCGGGCCTCTTTCACCGTCTGCAGGCCGATGAGGACGTTGCGCAGGGCGAGCAGCGCCAAGAAGAGGGCCTCGGCCACGCTGACCCCGCCGCAGAGCCTCCCGGCCCACGCCGCCGGCACCTCCCTCCCCAGAACGGCGCGGGCAGGGCGCAGCCACTCCAGCACCAGCCACCGCTCCGGGATGGTCGAAACCGCCAGCGCGGAGAGAATCAGTGCCAGCGGCAGGCCCCAGTACAGCAGCAGCTCGTTCACTACGTGACCAGACAGAGGGCTCGTGGCGTCCCTGCGCCAGACCCCAGAAGGGCGCAGGCCAGATCCTGAGCGGAGCGCTGACAGGGTTGACATTTGCAGGTGGCCGGCGTAGTCGCCGCGGACCGCCCTGCCACCCCATGCCCACGTTCCGGCCACAGTGGCGAAAACCAGGCACAGGCCCAGGGCCGTCATCGCCGCGTACAGGCAAGAGGCCAGGAAGACGAACCGCCTGCGTGGGCCCGTGCCCGCCACGCGCTCGCCCCGCTTCGATCCGCAGCTACTGCTTTTGGATCGCTGATCCTTCCCAGGCCCCCTGGCGGACAGGCCGGCCTCGTCCACGGGGACGCCGGGAGCCGGGCGCTGCCTGCCCCCCATGGCGGCGGACGAGCGGGGCGGCCTGCGCGGCGCGGCGGGCGAGCTACCAACAGTCGGAGTCGACTTAAATACGTCGCTCAAGGAGGCCGCGGATACTCGGCAGTGGCGCTTTCGACGCCAAGGGGTCCGCGAGCGCGGGGGGCTGACTGGCCTCCAAGGCGCCTGACGTCAAAGTGGGCCCATCACGTTCGCTGAATGTCACACGTGCGCAAGCGCGCGCGGATGTCGGCAGCTGCGTCATTTCGGCGAGCCAATCGATTGCGCCCGGTCGCAGTACCGATGCCCACGTGCAGATTGTCGAGCCGCGGGCTGGGGGTGTCTGAAGCCGGCGATGTGTCCATTTCAACCGTGGGTGCCCCTTGTCCCCTTTCACCACCGGCTCCAAGCGTTCCTGGCGCCCTGCTGCGCTGGATGCGCCACGGGATGCCCTGGCAACGACGTCGTTGCCCGTCGCCTCCCGAACACGACGAAAATTCTCGCGCTCAGCCCACCAGACGCGGGCCATCCATCGGGTCAGCCGCCTTGGAGCCCCTCCAGCACAGCTTCCACCTCGCCATCAGCAAGAGCAGCGACGGCGCGGAACAAAGTTCGTTTTCTGCCCATTCCAGGGCGTCTGGCTGCCACTTCCCGGACTCCCTAAGTCTGTATGTGCTGTCCTTATGTACACGAGGCTGTATTTTCGTTGTAGTGACGTATTTTTTAGGTTTTTTTTACGTGTGAAAGCGCAAATGCGATCAGTTTCTACTGCGTAAATAACAAGCCTGTCTGTCGAGCGGGAATGGCGTCGAACCTTGGAATCTTCTCTTGGGATGTCCGGTGTGATACTCGAATCTCACAAATTGCGCACGCTGACCAGTACTGATACCACTGGTAATAATACCGTGCGATGGGGCAATCCAACTCTCATCATTCTCCTTGGTGGATATCATCACGTTTTGGGTGAATTGCCATTGTTACCAGTGTTCACTCAGGGAATGTCCCATTATACTCGAAGCTTCTCTTGGCCTCGTTACGAGTTGGTTTCAGAAACCGCCTCAGTGTCTATGCAGCGAAGCCGTGAACGCGCCAGTCGACAAACGCCACACTAGCAAGAAAAGGACCAAATAACACTTTTTGCGACCACATATATGGTTTCCTCAGTGTTTTGCACGCTGAAAACACGGAAATAACCCAAACCCGTAAACTTTGTACACATTTGAACACATGTCATTTGGCCCTTTTTTTGCCTAACGTTAAGGCTGCGTTGGCACTGTTACCCTCCGGTCCTGGACCTCGTTGATGAGAACGAAACCTATCCTAAAAACATGTCGACGGAGATCGTGTGCTCAGGTTGGCACATGTCCCTTGACTATAGCATCCGCGGCGGGTCTACCGCACATTGATGTGCATCGAAATGGTCCAAAATGCGGATGAACTTCACCTCAGAATTTACTTCTGCAAACTGAAGTACAATTGGATACCGCTTCATAATAATATAATGAAACGCAATTCCAAGAAATCTTCGAGCTGTGCAGGTAGCTGCATCGGTGCATCGACGCAAACATTCTGCAGTTATAGCTAGCCGGGAATAGGCACGGCGTCTCTCCTTTCCGGAAGTGAACAGTGCACCAATAGTCCGCGAGAGGCTGCCATCGGTTCCTGGAAAATTTGTCTGGGCAATTTTCTGTGTCATTATTGTTATGGCAGCACGCTTCAGAACAAAATTAGCGTCATGTCATCAGCGTCCTTGCCATTCATTGCCATTCATCGTTCCCATGAGATTTGCATGCAAATCTATGCCACCCACTGCCACTGAACCTACAAGAGAGTTTTCTTTTGGGTAGATGTGTAGGTTTGGGCCAATGCTTAAGCTCTCTGAAAATTTACTCAAGATGGTGTGTTGCGGCTGTGCTACGCTTACTGGGCTGGCGAGCGTGGTGGTGATGGAATGGTGTCTTCCTGCTCATTAAAGCAGTCTCCTTGGATCTTAGAGCCATAAGAAACTAGTCGCTTGGGGTATTCCATGCAAGCATAGCCAATCGCGTTGACGGTGCTAGCAGTTTCTTATTCAGATCTTTTGTGGAATCGATCCCCTTGGATTTCTGCCTTGTCTCAGTTGAGGAGTTGAGTCAAACGCTCCCAGGCAATTGCTCACTTATCGAAGTGTGAGTTTGTGAAACACGAATTCTTATTTCAAAATGGTTGGTATACTGACAGCATAAATTGACTGTTTTCCCGGCGGATTGCATTCGACAGCATCACACATATGCTGCCTGCACCTTGCTTGGGGATTTGTCTTTTGGGGAGTAAGGGAATTAAAACACTCGTTGGCGCACATCAGGCAATGTGTGGTGGGGCATTTATGTGTGTCAATGTTTTCTTCCACTTGGAACGAACTGGCGCTCTCAGGATTGGGCAGATTCGTCCCCGGCTCAAAATATTTCCTTCTTTTGGGATGCTGCCTCCAAAAGATGCTCCAACGATCAAAGCGCGCGGAAATATTGCACTGGAGTGTGACATACACTAGGAAAAGGGCCAAATAACACTTCTGTGAACACACATAAAACACCTTTCATCAAAGTTCTGCGCGCTAAGAACAAAAAATTAACACAAACCTGTAAACTTTGTACACGTTTGAACACGTGTTATTTGTCCCTTTTTTCCTAGTGATACGCAGTTTTTAGAATGGGCAGCAACAAGAGGAGGCATTGAAGCACGTTACTGGTTCGCCCAAGAATGCGCTGGCTCGTTAACTACTTCGCGTGACTGGTGTCCGCCGCCAGTAATTACTGTAATTACCAGTTTACAAACTGGCCCTTGGGCAACGACTCTGGCGCAGACTGCAGATTTTGAATTGGAATTGAGCGCTTGCAGCTGCGGCCAGAGCCGCCCTTGAACGTACGCGCCAAGGGGGGACATCGCTGCCGACTGTGCGTTGGTAGTCCCCGTGTGTCTACAACCACGAGGGACGTGTGGTCACAAGTCACTGCAGATCGCATAAGAAGTTGCCCTGTGATTGGTGCGGGTGATGGGCAGGGTGAAATTGAACCTGTGATCGCCGCGGGCAAGGCTCTATCCAAAGAAGACGGGGCCATAGCTCTGTAGCCAACTGCCGATGTCGATGGGGAAAGTGCCTTGTAGGAATGGAGCATGTCTGGGACTTGTTGTCAAGAAAGATGTCTCCAGACTTTGTGGAGATTACAATCGTGGCTTTCCAGAGGTGGCAAACCTGACGGTGGAGAAATGCAGCCAGGCAATGTCAGAGCAAGTTGTGGCGCACGCAATTGGACCTGTGTTGCTACTGTCCTGCTTCGTTGGCTGCAAATCGGTTGCGGAAATCCAGCCCGCCATTGACAGGTATGTGAGACGCACTACAACCAGCGGGAAGAAAACGGTGTGGCCCACATGCGCCGTGCTGCAAGTGGCTGTGGTGATGGTCATGCAAGTGAGGGTGGCAGCGTGTCCCTCTGAGAGTAGAAACGTTTCCACCTGTTGTGCAGCTGTTGCATTGGCGAGTGTTGAGCGTTTACGGAGCGGGAATTTCTCACCTTGGGCAATGCACCGTTCTTGTGAGCTTTGTCAATCGTTCCGTATCTTTATCAAAAGCCAAAATTTGTCCGCATCACTGTAATTTTTGCCACGCTCTCATGCCGCATCGCATGTCATGCAACTGGGCTGCTTTTACAAAAGGACAAAGGCTTGATTGTGGTGAATACGTCACGATCAGTCCGCAGATGTACATCAAGCGCTTTACACTTTAACGCGACATCATCGACCTATACTGCCGGAATGAAGCCAACGTCCCAAACCTCTGCCAACATTGTTTGCCATGTGAACGCCATAGAATGATGAACAAGGCGTCGAAACCCGAAACAAATCAGTTGATGCCACCACGGAGCACCGGCCACATCTCTGACGCGGTCAAGGCGGCTGAAGCACTTTCGACATGACTTCAATCAACAAGCGACCAGACATCCAACGCGTGGAGCGTAGTAATCCTGTACCATTTTGGCATGCGCTGACATGTACCCTGTACAATAGGAAAATGTCTCTGCACAACACATATCGTTTCAAGACGCAAAATTTGAACCAGTGCGAACGGTCATTCCATGCAGCCTCAAGCGAACATGCGTCCATGTACAAATTCGGACGATGCTCCGCTGTCACCAAATGACTTTAGGGCAAAACAAGGACAAAAAATTGCGAGTCGGGCGCTCGGATTCACTCCGTGCAGCCCATTCAAAGTGAGAATGTCTCCATCTCGAACTTCAACGGATTCTTCAGATGAAATCGTGGGTTGCGCCTCGCGACGGCCAACTTCACGCTGTCGATCATCGGCTTGGGGCCTGGACACATTGATCCGCGTCAAAACCAGGTATATGCCCCTGAGTGGAGTGCTGTATCACAAGCTGAATGCATACCGCAGCACCACGCACTGTGCCTATTCCACAACGCAGGAGCCACTGGCAGTGACCATTGCCGGTATAAAAGAAACTGCGGCGATGCCAAATACGCTGTAACATATAGTGATGCCCCTCATGCCACACAGAGGCGGGATCTGTGCTTGGATGATGGACAGCTTCAGCCCACACACGAAATGTGCACAAGAAGAATTGTGCCAACATCACAGTGGCATCGCAGTGTCCACTGCAAGTGTGGGACCAAAACAGCTGGTGGACAGTGATGGATCACCAGGTGCTTGCGTGGCACCGCACATGGCATCGCCGGAGATGCGTTCGCTGCAGGGGTGATGGAAGACATTGGGTCGATCTTTATATTCATTAAGGCACTATTTGGACAACAAGGGCTGGCAAAGACCCTTAACACAGACATCATAATCTTGTGAGATTTGCTTCAAACGCTCGCATCTAATCTGATCTTGACAATGAACATACCACCACTTCGCAAAGACAATCTCACACCTGCTGTGATCACAGCTGCCGTGTGGCCTGGAGACAGCTTCCCGCTGACATCATCAAGCAACTCATCCACATCCGGTCGCCCCATTTTCTTGTTGCGCTGGATCCACCGAACCGTTGTGTCTGACAGTATGGGGGTGTCCAGTACTTTGCGAGGCCCAGACACAAGGTCGAGGCCAGCCAGCGTTACGTCGTGGGTGCCCTGGATCCACATCATGGTCATCGGTGACAGTTGGTGCTTCGCAGGGGGCACCTTGACCATGCCAGTCTCGAGAAGCTCCTCATGTGCCCGTATGCGTTTGGCCTTGCGGTACATGAGCAGGTGGCCAGGGAAGACAAGGAGAGTTGCTGCACCGATGGCCATCATCGACATGGAGAACATGGCTACGACATCGACCTGCCAAAAGCGAAGGGAGGGATCAGAAAATACAACATCAAATGCTACTGGTATATACAGTAGGAAATTCAGTGCCATAGGGTTTCCAGTTGTTTCCCTTTGTGGGAAGAGCTTTTTAACAACCTGGCATTAAGAGATGCACATTGCAAGATGCGATGCTTTGGGCCAAATGGCAACCTATGGTTCTCTGGCATCAAGCCCAGAATCGCGCTGTATATTCGGCAGCCCAATAATGATCCATTGTTGGTTGATACTGCATTTTTGTCTATTGAACTACTTATGTCAGCAATCCTGTTTCCTTCACAATACTGCAGGGTGGCAACGTTTCACACTCAACACAATGGATTGGCAGCACCAGTAGAAAGCACCATTGCATTATGAGGATACACAGGAAAGTTGATTCAGACCCTTCAACAACTACACTCGCCACAATGGGCAGGGTATGCTATGTTTCAGCTTTCCAAGGGATGCAACATCAGCGTGGATAGTCGTTCATGCCATGCCATTCAAGTCCATGGCATCCAGTGCAGTAGAAGACAACCATCGCATCCTGTGTGGCTGCCTTGATCCAATTTGTTGATACACATGACTGACTAAACAGCTCACATTGAAAATAAGATGATCGATAGCAGTAAAATGTTGATTCACCATGGTGATAATGTTGCTGTAGATACCTGTTTTCACACAGGAACACCAGGACCAGCAAAAAGAAATGCAGTGGAAAGTTCGGACCCTTTCCTGCATCCACTCCTTAGTACTGGTTCCAGCGAATAGTAACTCGCTTTAGGAAGGACCAAGCACATGCACACATCTATGTACCAACTTCCAGCACAGCGTATCTTGTGGATTATCAACCACATCATTGCCAGCATCTTCCAAGATGGGATACAGTTTCTTTGTTTCCTTTCCTTTTTCTGGGGTTGGGCTCTAAACACTCACATGCAGAGCAAAATGTGGGATCAGGGTACAGAGATAAAGTGTCAAAAGAGCTTCTGAAGAATGTGTGCACACCTTTCCCCTGGACACCTCCTCTCCCGCCCTCAAGGCCTCCAGGCGATAGCTCATCCCCAAGATCAACCCCATGAACGCCGCAGCATACACGACAATATGCAGCACAGCCAAATGGAGAGGGCCCCTGTGCTGCAAGAGTGCCGTGGGGCTGATGCGCTGAATACGTTGTTGAAAGGCCCCCCAAAACTCTGTCCTGGGCTCAAACTCCCTGCTCTCCTCAATCCTGTCAGCATCAGGTTGCTGAGCGGTCTTTCCACGTCTTCTCTCATCCCGGATCATCGTGCCTGTCCAGCCACCGAGCTCAGACCTGCCCGTGTAATGGATGCGAATGTCCAACAGATCAGGCCGGGCCCTGGAATAACTGAACAGCTCTTCATCCATCAGTTCTGCCTCAGATATGTTGCGCATCGTCCACAGCACCACGACCTTGCGCCGAAAGACAGGATCATCATCGCTAGGAGGAGGGTAGCCCAGCCTCAAGCAGCGACTGGGCCTGCCAGAGGGCTCAGTTGCATTCGAGATCACAAGCTTCTTGAGGATGGTCAACAGGGGGGTGATGGCGATTCCACCGGCCACCATGACCAGGTATTCATGCTCCTGAAAGCAGCGTATGTCTGGTGTTGCACTGTACGGACCCTCTAGCCTTGCGGTTGTCAGCGTCCCTGCTGCTGCTTCCTCAACGAGCCTGCTCGTCCACTTGCCAAATTTCTTGAAGCACACCTGCACAGGGCATTCAAGGCATTAACTATTTCAGTGTGAGATCCAACAGCCAGGCTCAAAAATGTCGCCGCATGGACTATTGCTTTCAATAAACCACAGCCTTAATGCTCGACTTTCCATTTGAGACAGAGTCTTGCTCATGTGCTGCAGCAGCTGGCACTGCAAACTACTGACCTATGTGCATGCAATTCCAATCCGGTGGGTCGTCCCCAGCAAAACTTCCATTCCCTTTCAAAATGAGCTCACAATCCTTTTGGGCCACTTCCCAGCCAGCACTGCAGTAAGCACCTGAATCACTGTGCTCCAACGACCAAGCCTGATATCCATTGTTGGAATGTACACATCGGCAAATAAAAAGAGCACCGCATTGGGTAGTCAGACCATTCACAACATTTTCTGCCACTCTACTTGTGTGGTAACCAAATTTTGGAGTTTTGCTGCGGCCATTCTGCGTGTTCTTACACAGGGCACCCCACAGCTTCTATTATCCATTCAAGACATACCACACCTCAAACTCAGTATCCTTTTGACAATACACTGATCAAATACGACATGCACACACAGGGTGCATCAGAGCAAGTGTCAACTGTGGTTGAACCCATGAAGATTGCAAATCAACACAATCATCACTGTGGGACAATTCCCCATCGTATGTAACAGCAAGGAAAAGGAGGGGAAAACAGTACTGGTCAAGACGTCCAGTCTGGTACATGATCGACTTTTGGCGATTATTGGCTTCCGCGATGAGGAATGCAACACAACTGAAACAAAGCATATGGTGGTGACCACCCAAATTCAAAAAGCAACTACCCAGTGTAACATTCTAGGTGCAACTGGGATAAACGCAAGGCATAGAGCTCATACCTTCATTGCTGTTCCCCCTCCCATCATAACCGGTGTGACAGGGTGCCACTGCACCTTGGAGATGCTCTCAATGTTCACAAAGAAGGTGGAGAAGGGGCACAGTGGCTTTGCTGTGTCGAAACCGAGGACTGCAATGGACTTGTCTGACGTTGATCCTGACCACTTGACCTTTACACGAGTGCTGAGCTGAGTAAGCCGCAGGACGAGGTCCAGGCAGTATAGAAGCAGCCCAGCTCCAAGGTACACATGCATCCCGGGGGCATGAAGAATGCCAAATATCAAGAATCCCACAAACCCAACAACGTGGGTCCTGTAGAACACCTGGGGAAGAACAGAAGCAAGCTCAGTCTCCATCCGTATTACACAGCAGAACAACAGGGTGGCCTTATTAGAGGGTGGCAACCATGAAGAAACTTCTCTAGTCCTACAATTGGGAAGTGAAAATCTACTGCCAGTTTTCATGTCCCTTGCAGTAGCCCTCGCCACATGTCCAGCCTGCAATCAGGCACTGTAAGGTTTGCTTTGGACACATCACTGCCAGTGACATGTCGTTTACCACTGGACAATGAGCATCACCATCTCACAGTGCGGCCTGCTTTCCTCCTGAGGAGAAGAGGCTCCAAAACTCTGCAAGGAAAGAAATGCCCTACGTCCAGCAGCATTTTTTGTTCAGCATGAGCAAGAACCACACAGAACCACACAGCTCAACATCCTCTTTTACACCTGCTTGTCGAACAGCTATCTCACCTCAAAGTACCTTCGCCTGGTCCATTCCAGGGCCGTCACCCACAGCGCGACTCCAAACCCCAGGGAGATCCCCCCTGCCAAATTATTCACCCTCCGGTGGTCTGTCCAGTTGAGAGCCTCGTCCACCCACTCCTGCCCACTCACGCAGAACCGAAGGGTCCAATAGGCGAGGCCATGGGTCGCCAATATGACCATGGTGAAGTGCCCCAGCCAGCGGTGGTACCTGATGCGCTTCTCAAAAGGCAGTCCAAGAGCATCAAACAGAGGTGAGACGCGCACGATGGGGAAGAAGAGCCACATGAGGTTCTGGAAGGAGGTGACTCCAAGGGAGAGCGCCACCCTGCAAGTGAAGATTGACAAAGGCATTCACGGAACCACTTACTGGCAGGGTTGGAACTGACACAATCTATCGTGAACAAGGCTGTCATTCCCATCTCGTAGTTTCGCAGGTGCAGTGTGCACGCAAAACAGGTCGGAATGTACAAATGGATGTTCTTGTTCACTCACTCAGTGCTTACCAATTCGCATGATAAAGACAATTCTGTCCCGCACACGTGCTCGAGGCAGCCGGCCACTGCCTTGCATAGTGGAGACAAATGTGGATTCAGGAGTTTTGTTGGTTTCAACAATTGAAGATGTAGCAGTAAATGGAAGCATGGAGCTTGTCAGATTATGCTCACAGATTCATTCCCATATTTCTGGATCGTTGCTCTGCAACAACGTTCGCCACATCATGAGGAACACTTGAGCATTGGACGTGATGAGGACATAGGGCTTTCAAGCAAAGGCTGCCTCGACATTTGCGTCCTTGTTACCCCCTCCAATGTACAAGCGACGGCTTTGCTTGCCATAACTTCTCCTGAAATGGACATCCAAGGAATTGGCTGCCTTGCACAATGTCCTACATCGTTTGCTGTGGATGGCCGCTCTGCACTCCTCCACTCACCCGTCCAGGTCATAGTACCAATTCGGGTGCCGCAGAGGAATTCCTGTGACCACGGCCTCCGCCCTCCCTACACATAGAACGCAACAAATGCTCAAAGCTCTGTTTGAACAACCTGCATGAAATCTCACAACCATACTCTGCAAGGACGTATGCTGGCCTCCAGACAAGCAAGCGAATTACATGGCCAGTATTGCCTGCAAGAGAACAGAAAAATTATAGCCGCCAACACTTTGTGTTCCAAGTGAAGTGCACATGGCATTTAGGCTACTAATGCATTCGAATCACCACCGACGCAGTACTGCAGTGTTGTGGCAGCCCGCTGTAGCTGTGTTACAAACGCTCACACCAGCTGTGAAACCTCACCATAGTCACCGCCCCAGTTTTTTTATTTCAAAGTACCACATCCCGTTAAAAAGCGCAACACCTGAAATGGATAAAGGGGAAGGCGAACAGCTGTGCCAGTGGAAAATGTGTTGACCTGCCCTGCGTCTCCACTGCTGCAGCACACCGCTCCAGCACCTCCTCAAATCTGACGGAGGAAAGCAATCAACCGAATTCCGTGTCGCTACACGAGAAGGAAAACGCTGTACAGCGCTCGTACTGCCGTACTGCCCAGATTCGCCAAATCGGCCTCCCATCCCCCAAACCCCACCCATTGATCACGTAATTCTCCCCCGCACTTACGCAGGCTGACCCTGTGGTCCACCTCCTGCAGCGTCCACGCGATCATGAGCGCGTTGCGCGCGGTGAACAGTGCCAGGAAGAGGGCCTCGCCCACGCTGACCCCGCCGCACAGACTCCTCGCCCACGCCACAGGCAGCTCCTTCCCCAGAGCCGCGGACGCGGGGCTCATCCACTCCAGCGCCACGTGCCTCTCCGGAATGTGATAAACCACCAGGGCGCAGAGAATCAGGATCAGCGGCAGGCCCCAGTACAGCGCCAGCTCGTTCACGACATGTCCCGGCAAGAGGGCGGGCTCCCCCTCGGGATCATGAATGCCTCCCTGGGCGTCCAGCTGCAGCTCGTGATCGTATCGCGTCCAGATCTCCTTGTTGCCCCACTCCGTGCCCGACGTGACCGCCACGAAAGCCAGGGCAATGCCGGCGATCGCCATGGCGGCGTACAGGGCGAATGCCGCCGCCACGAAGGCCGCCCGGTTGACGTGAGTCGCCGCCGATTTCGGCGTCGACCCAGCGGGGGGCGTTTCCGGGGCATCGCTCTGGGGGAGGGGCGCCTCCTCATCGTCCAGCAGCGCCGCGCTCTCCTGCTTGGTGGGCACCACGCCGCGGGGCAGCTCCGAGCTGCGCCGGAACGAGGCCACCTCGCGTACCGAGGGCAGCTCGCGGCTGCCTCGCGCCAGAGGCATCCTGGCGGGGCCCACTGGGCGCGCCCACCGTTGGCAGACCGGAGCACAACGCACTAGACGGCCGCGCAGCAGGGTTGGGCGGGACATTAAAGGAGCAAATCCCGTTGGTGTGCGGGGCCCACACGGCCCCACCGATCCCGACGTCCACCGCCATGTGCGGCTGTGGGCGCACAGGGGTACCTGCGGAACATGACTGATCGATAACATCCACACATTATGACAGACACTTGCCCCTCCCACAACCATGGCTGGCACACACCCAACAAACCCCAGTGCCCTGTCCGCGTTGTGCGGTGCGGTGGCCACCTCGCGGCCACAGCCATGGCGCACGAACGGCGCGTGGCAGCCTGTTTGGTGGTCTTCCTCGTGGCGATCGCCACCCACCGATGTGTTCATGCCGCCAGCCCATCGCCAGCGCCTCCCGGTTTGGCATCCAGGTCACCAATGAGCGCATGTAGATACGACGCGATCTCCGCGCCCCTGCGGACGGCGGAATGCTGGTCGGCGCTGGACGATCCGGCCACGCCGACGCGGCCGTGCTGCGCGGCGCTGGAGGGGGTCCTGGGGCCCGGGGGCAACCCCTCCACGGCGGGGTGCGCATGCATGGGGCACGCATGGACGGAGGCCGTGTGGGTGGCCAAGCAGGAGGGAATCCATCTCGAGGAGATTCTGGAGGCCTGCAAGTGAGTCTCAACCTGAAAACTTTTGTGGTGCGCGTGGCGAACACTGGTGTTTGTTCTTGGCGTGACTCTGGGATTGATTTATGCGCGGTGAGTATTGCAGCCGCGTCACCGATGGGGGCGGACGCTGCGTCCGTCCAGCGCACGGGAAGCGCCCTTTTCAGCGGACGCCGCCCCTCTGGTTTTGGCGGTGCGTTTCTTCCCCGCGCCCTCGCCGTTGGCACCCTTTCCTCGGGCGGTCACAGCTGCGCAGACGCGCTCTGTGGTGAATCACACTATCCTGGGGCACGACCAGGGGCCATCGCGTTGTGCTTGTGGCGTTGTGCGAGGGTCTCGGTCCGTTGCTACATTGGAATTAAAAAAAAAGGGTACGCACCACACTCATGGCCGTATCGGCGTGGTTGACGATTGCAAGGAACCGCAAGTTTTCTCCCAAACATGTGCGTGAGAAGTAAGCAGGAATTACATGTTGATGACAAGAGTTAACGGAAGATTTTGTATTGGTGGATGATGAAGAAACCACGCTATCGTTGCCGCCTTGGTAGCCATTGCTGACTCAACAGCTGGGCCGCGGTGGGCGTTAGGAAGTGGTGGACGAATGTTCGTGTGCTCGAAGTGGCCTCGGTTTTCGGGCAGCTATCATTGCGGATTTCATTTGCATAGTTTGTTGCGTAGATGCAGCAGGGGATGTGGCCGTTGTTGGCCTGAACACGATCGTGCCCTTTGGCACCGAGTCGTGCTGCGCACTGACAGAAGGGGTGCTGCGAGCAGGGGGAAGTGCAGTGTGTCGAAGTACATTTCCACGCTGACGCGCTGTAGGGTTGCACTGCTGTCAATTGGAACTGCATGGGTCCACCTTTCGTCTTTGCCACTGCCAGGAATCCATAGAGGCGATCGTTGAACCAATATATGCGTTTGTTAGCGCCTGTCGGGTGCAGCGGCAAAGGAGTGAAGCCCCTTGCAGAAAAAAATGAAGTGGCAGGCGCCCATCTAGCAGCAAAATGTCGGGTACCAACCAGTGTGTTGCCATAAGTAGGGGGATTTGGGTAAAGATTGGCTGATGGCTGACAAAACTTCGTCGTTGGGATCTGCTTGGGAAGTGAAAATTCTCTGCCCTCGGACACTGAAGACAGTACTGGAGGCTGATCACATCCACACCTGTTGCAGGAGACGAATGCTTGTTTCTTTCTTTCTTTCTTCCTTACATGGATGCATCGACGTGATGTCATGGCATCGATCAATGTAGCGTACCAACCAGTGAAGAATGCTTGTTTGTTCATTTTATTCATGATTCGATGTGCAGCACAATGATGTGTTCTTTTTTCTGCAGTTCTGTACATGCCACAGAATTCGTCTGGTATCAAGGACAGGGCATGGGAAAGTGCTCTGACAAGGGGGATGTTCTGGCAGCATTACAATCGGTAAGTCTGTTGACAGAAGAACAACGTTCACACTGTTGATTCAACCTTTGTTGATGTGTCAAATCCCTCTTGTGTGGTTGAGTGGAGAATTGTAGATGTGCTTGTTGGCAACTTGGACGATGGTGTTGAATGCTGACTGGGATCTGGGCGTCATCAGCTTGTTTCAAGGATGTCATAAGTGCCGTTTGGTGTGGCGATCAGCATGCTTGTGGTTAACGATTTGCATTATCATCATAGTGATACATGGTTTTCAGCAAGTGAACAAGTCAAACATTAAACAAGGCATGTGAAATGAGCCATTGTTTGCAAGCTAAGATGTCGTCAAGTGTGCAGGCAGCGATGCTGTTGCAGAAAAATCATTGGACGATGCCCTTGCTGCATGCCCTCAGGTTGAAGACCAGAAAATGAGGAGCTTCAGAGAGTGGATTGTTAATCTACCAGACCAGCCGGCAGTTTTCGTTTCTTTCCTTTTCTCTATTCCTTTTGGGGCCGGGGCCATTTTCTTCTTGTTCATCGCCTCGCAGGCCCTTGTGCTGTGATGCTCTTTCGTTTCCACGTTTGGCGTCGCGTGTGAGCGTTGGTGTGCCATAGGCTTACTGCTCCACTGGAGTTCTTTTGGACCTATTTCGGATATATGCTGATTTCATGGACACTTATGGGTGTAGATTGTTATGGGCGCATTGTGGACGATGGCAGATAGGATTCAGAAGTCGTCTAGTTTCTGACCAAGTCGCCAATCCTGGGAATGCGCTGCTTCTCACTGTCATTGCACAGAAGAGCTTGGACGCACAGTGGTTTTGAAATGTATTGTCGCGTGTAGAAACGTTGTTTCTGGTTTCTTCTTGGAGTCAAATTTGTGCTTCAGTTATCTGCACCTCAGAGAAGAGAGTCGGATCCAATGGGTCCGATTGATTGGCCACTTGAGCACTTGCAAGCTGTGTGCCATCGATCAGCTGATGAGCTGCATTCCGGCAGCAACTGGCACAGCCCACTCAAACGACTCAAGTCGTGGACCATCTCTTTGGTCAGTGGCTTCTCAGCAGGTATAGCATGAGTACAGGTGGATCTCAACAAAATACAAATGTTCAATACCTTTGCTTGTTCGGTTATTCTCAATCTGTGCACGGAGCGCCAGCTCCAGCAGAGTACAAACATCGTGTACAGCTGTCAGACTGCTGATTGATTTATACCCTATTCCTCGACAAACCTGCAGCCAGACGAAATGAATGGCGAATCCCGCTTCCTACGGCTATCAACGGCTAGCCTTGCGGCTCACGCCTGCCGACACATCGTTGGGGTCTTGTAGCTGTTCTCTCTTGCAGTCAGCGATGTTCGAAGTCCAGCGCCGGCTCAGAGCTCGAACGCCTCTACCTCGACCTTCAGAGGCTGCTGCAGACGGAACAGGGGGTTGCGCTTCGCGCACGCCAGCTTCACGGCCGTTATCATCGCTTGGGGACCTAGGCGAACACACCGCGTCCTTTTCACGGAAGGTTTCCGCTGGGACACCGATCACAAACGCTTAAAATAAGCCATGCTGCGATGAACAACGTGCGACACGCCGGCGAGCTGTCTTTTCGTGCGCACGGCAGCACCACAGAGCGTGCAGCGCCCAGCCTGCAGCATCCACGTTTGCAGTGACCTCGCTGGCATCCGACCCGCCGTCAGTGCATAGCCAGCCACGCCGGCAACATCACATCTGGCGCGAACGCAGAACTCCGCCAGCGCGCACAAGGGGAGCACAAGCAGCGCTCTCTCGCCCCTCAGAAGGCGTAACGCTTCGCGTCGACGCATCGCATATGGACTGCAATCTCCTCCCAGTGCTGTTTCGCAGTAAAATTGATAAGACTCATTCGTCTACAGTACTTGCTTGTACCACTCGTTATGAAAGTTGTTTATCCCATGGCGGCGGGCCCCACCTCCAGTGAACACCGCGGCAGTGTTGCCGGGCGTCAGCTCCCTCATGACGCCATCCAGCACATCCCCGATGACCGGGCGGCCGGCCCGCCAGTTCTCAGAGATCCACCGCACGGAGGCGGGCGACAGCCTGGGCGCCGCGGGCGCCCTGGAGCCGCCAGACTCGAGGGTCTCTCGGTGCCTGGCGGACCGCCTGGCGTCCAGGTACATCAGCAGGTGGGCGGGGAACGCGAAGAGCGTCACCAGGCCCATGGCCATCAGGAAAATCGACAGGACGGCGACGACGTCGACCTGGAAGCCACGGCAGACGGACAACACACAAACGCAGGTTGTCACTGTGTGTTACTAAAACAAATATTAAACCCTTCCGCACCGGAACATTTCACCGTTATGCTTTTTGCTCCGCATTTTGTTTTTCACAGCGTTATTTCTATTTTTTTACGTTGCTCCGCTCAGAAAGGCCAAGATTTGCGTTACTATTTGTATTACTTTCTCCGCAAAAAATGACCAAGCGTTACGTTACTATGCGGAAGGGTTTATTATTTTGCAGTACTTTTCTGCAAAGTGCGGCAATTCAGCGTTCTCCGCGTTGTGCACCACCGTGCGCGACGTGCGGGGCATTGTCAGTTTGTGAATCAGCTCAAGGAGTCTCACAAGAGCTGCACATGAGACCACCTTGCACGAATCGACAAAGCCACCCAAGTGGCCACCGGTGCCGCCCCCGCCCTCACCTTCCCTCTCAGCACGGCCGCGCTCGCCCTGAGGATCTCCAGCCGGTAGCCCATGCCCAGCATCAGCCCCATGAAAGCCCCGCTGTACAGAACCACGTACATGGCGGCCAGGTGCCAGCCCCCCATGTGGAGAGGCAGGGCCCTAGGGCTCAGGCGCCGAAGCCATCTGCTGCCCTCAAACCCGCCCGCCTTTCCCGCCCCACCCTCCCGCGCCTTCCTGTCGCCGTCCACGGGCTGGATCTCCGCGGAGCCCCACTCTCCCAGGAGCCTCCCCTCCCACTCTCCCACGGACGCCTTCCCCGTGCAGTGGATCCTCAGGTCCATGAAGCCCGGGTGCCTCCTGCTGAAGGCGTACAGCTCCTCGTTCATGAGCTCCGCGTCCGCGATGCTCCGCACCGACCACACGACCACCACGCCCCTCGGACAGGCCACGCGGCCAACAGGGACGTCCAGAGCGCTGTCTCCCCGCTGGTGGGCGCCCACGGGCTGGGCGTGGGCGGCCAGGTGCTTCAAAAGCGTCAGGAGAGGCGTAATGGCCGCCCCGCCGACGATCATGACCACCCACTCGTGGTGCTGGAGGGTGCGCACGCCCTGGAGCGTGGGCGCGTGGTAAGGGCCGTTCACTTTGAGGTAGGGTACGCTTTGGGCGCCGGCTCGCCGTACGAGGCCCTTGGTCCACTTTCCGACGCCCTTGAAGCAGATCTGCGGAGGTGGAAGCGGTGCACAGGGAGGCCCGTCAGGTGGGGAATAGGGAGACGAAGCTCAAACTTGCGGAAGGGGACGGTTGTGGTCGTCGCCTTGCAGGCGGAAGTGCAGTGGTTCGTCCGGTGCGCCGTCGTCATGTGACGATCGAGTCAGATTTCAAGGGGCTTGAAGCTGATTCTCGCAGAAGGTGCGGAGCTCAAATCAAGCACGACACACACTGCGCACATGAATCTTTGGCGGGCCTTTGACGACTGTCGTATTTGTTCGCAAAATTCGTGTCAAGTTAGCCACCCATGCCAGTGTTCCCCCCGGCCACTGGATTCAACCACTGTCGAACGTGTTTTCGCAACGTGACAGATGGTGGCACGCCGCGACTAGGGCAAACATGATTGTGTAGCACACTTCAGTGTCCAGCGGCAATACCGACAGCCGCTGCAGTTTCCAAGGAATTTCAGGTGCAATCCTCGTTGTTTCTGTAGGAATGGGCAGCCGCATGAAAGAAATGGGCGAGTCGTCGGGTGGTTCTCAAATTGACAATTGTGTAGCGTACTTACTACAGAGTAGTTGAAATTCACCCGGGCACAAAATTTCAGTAGCAGAAAGTCCTAGCAGGGTAGCCATGGGCCATCGATCTCGAAAACGAATGTTTGATGCGTCAGAGATAGTCTATGGACGTCAACCGGCGCTGAGCAGCATTCTGTCTGCTGCTGATGACAAGTTATGGAGTTTGTTGTATAGAATGCTTGGCGCGTTGACACTCCGCGACACAAGTACAGCAGTGTTTTGCTGGGCAGAAAGAATATTTTCCAAGTGGATGACACAACGCAGCTCAAAATGTACTGGTGCTCACTCAGAACCAAATGAACCATTTCTTGAAGGAACTGTCGTGCGCTTCAGGACGCACCAGTTTTCATCGGATAGCCCAAATCCCTGCAGAATCGAGGGCGCAATGGGAAATCGACAACCGCAACGCTGTGCACACGAAAATCGCGTTACCTTGATTTCCGAGCCTCCGTTGCAAACTGGCGTGACCGGATGCCACTGAAACTTCGACAGCTGCGGGGCGTTGATGAACAAGGTAGAAAGGGGGCACAGTGACTTCGTGTTCTCGAGCCCGAGGACAG
This sequence comes from Ostreobium quekettii, assembly GCA_905146915.1. Classification (NCBI taxonomy): domain Eukaryota; kingdom Viridiplantae; phylum Chlorophyta; class Ulvophyceae; order Bryopsidales; family Ostreobiaceae; genus Ostreobium; species Ostreobium quekettii. The sequence goes on along the minus strand of CAJHUC010000515.1, from coordinate 21,253 downwards.
CGATCGATTTGTCTGACGTCGTCGCGGACCACCTGACCTCGACGGGCGTGCTGAGCTGAATCAGCCGCAGGACGAGGTCCAGGCAGTACAGCAGCAATCCGGCGCTGAGGTAGATGTGCATTCCCGGGGCGTGCAGAACGGCGAAGACCAGGAAGCCGATGAATGAAACAAGGTGGGTTCTGTAAAACACCTGGGCAGAGGAAAAGCAGGCGCGGGTCATGCCCACTGCTCCGCGTGAGGAATGGTCTCCGACAAGAGCCCTGGCACTATGGGCAGCATCGGCAGAATGGAGCAAATGCCCTCGCAGTGCACTTTCCGGCAAAGGCGACGATATCCGATGTGTAAATGAAACGACGTCACCTGGTTGCGCGGTCACTTGCTTACATTGTTTCTGCGTCAGCTTGGATACGTGGTTGAAGAAGGTTGAAAAATGCTGTGAATGATCTCACCAAATCAGGTAAGGAACCTGAAGAAAAGTTATAAATGTTGTCGTTTCCTAGATGCGGGGTCGCGAAAGTCTCCGACAGTGCCCAATAGCAATAAAAATTGCCGATTCCGAAGCACAACCTCTATTGCTGGACTGTCATTGCATTGTAAAATGGGACTACGACACCGCACTACAGTGGTTGGGAATCAGCACGCCATTTCAATCGGTGTACCCAACTGTGCACCCAAGATTGACAGCATGTGTCACGGGTTTGTCAAAGAAGGTAAGCAGTTCAAACTGCCCACTTTTTTTCTGCTGTGCGCACTGCCCAACATACGTTGCTGACGCTAGGGAAGTGTGGAGCACTCGTCCAGGTGTGCTACTTCTCTCCGCAATGGCATTGAATGCCGCTATGCGGAAACGACAGACAATCTGTGCACAAGACTCAAGGCTGCAATGAAACTGATGGAGCCCATGCACCGTTTTCAAGCGGCAGTTTGGGGGGACTGACGACACCACTCAGTGCCACGATTTCGATCACAGGCACGCAGCACTGCGCCCATACACTGCCGCACAGAACTGCCTGTCTTCAAAATCGTGATATGCACAACAATTCAGTGCAAAAGTTTGAAATTTTCTCAACTACAAAAATCCATACATAATTTATGAAGGATTTCACCACGCGCGGTCAGGACGGATCCCTTTCTTCTGGACAACCACCATGGACCGACCTCAAAATATCTTCGCCTGACCCACTCCAGTGCGGTGAACCACAGCGCCAGGCCGAACCCCAGTGAGATGGCCCCCGCAAGGTGATTGATGCCAGTCCCGCGAGCGCTGAAGGGCGTCCAATCCAGCGCCTGCGTCTTCCACTCCCGCCCCCCCTCGCGCGCCCACAGGATCCAATACAGCCCCCCGTGGATGGACAGTATGGCCAGGGTGAAGTGCCCAAGCCACCGGTGGTACCGTATGCGCTTCTCGAACGGCAAGCCCATGGCCTCGAAGAGCGGGGAGATGCGTGAGATTGGGAAGAACAGCCACATCAGGTTCTGGAACGAGGCGACTCCCAGCGCAAACGCCACACTGCGAGGGCACAAGAAGATTGATGATGTCCCTTGGGTGAAAGGCCAAAATTCCGCGCTGGATGGGCCGACAGGGAGGCATGAGCGACGCACTTCGAGCGCAAAGGGTACGATTGGTGTGCAGATATTGCGTGGACCTTGCCTAGAAGAGGCATGCTCTGCTTGCACCAGAATTCGCATAGACGACGACGCATCCTAATGGGAAGCACCTCCTTGTCTGTGACACTGCTTTCAAGCCAGATAGTCGGCGGGAAGGCCCCAGTCTGGCAATGTTGTTCGATTCGTGGCGCCGTCGGAAACCCGGAATACTGAATGGATGATTGCACCAAAACCCCAACACACTTCCAGATCCCCGCGCCCGCTTTCCCTCAGTCGTCCTGATGCCACAAAACCCAACAAATTTCACAAGTATCAACAAATTTGTTGATTCTCCGTCAACACTTAGCAATTTTGATAGAGATCCAGAATTGACAAGCTCAACCAGATAAAAATAGTGTGTTCTGTAATATAAGCGCGTTACGAAGTGCCAATCACGCATTCTCGACCGCGTTTTCCACCAGCGACTCTGGACACCCACCCGTCAATTTCATAGTGCCTGTCATCGTAGGGCAGCGCCACGCCGTTCTCCTCCGCGGCCCTCTTTTCTGTGGAGGCCACACAGGCGTTTGCAAGGCCCGATACCAGCAAAGATTGCCTTCGTAGCAACACGCGGAGACACGCCAGTGCAATGGGCAACCCCTCCCGGGCAGAAGACACGCGACGCCGGTTCCAAGTCATTCGTCCAACGGGATGCAGGCCTCTTCGAGCAGCGCAAACAGCGCGGCAACCCGGAGAGTTCAATGCCGCGATTCGCGCGTCGTGCCCCAATGCCCGAGGCCCATGGCCATGCGCCCGCCCCGCCACCGCTTCCGTCCCCCATGCGGATGCGGCAACCCACGCTCATGCACGCGAACCTCCACCTCAAGCGGAGCTCCTCCGCCGTAACTTAACACCTACGGGCTTTGAAGACCTCGTCCACGACGCGCACGATCCACTCCACGGTGAGCACGTTGCGCAGCAGCAGGAAGGCCAGGAAGGCGGCCTCCCCGGCGCACACGCCGCCGCACCAGCCCACCAGCCACCCCCGCCTCAGCTCCCAGCCCAGAACTGTGCCCGCCGGCCTCAGCCACGCCAGCACCACGCGCCTCTCGGGCACGTAGAACAGCGCGATCGAGCACATGATCATGACCAGCGGGCCGCCCCAGAAGTGGAACACGTCGCGGGACATGGTCCCGGGCAGCAGCTCCTGCGCAAGGCCTGTGGTCCTGCTGGCCACGGACGAGGAGCGTAGGGCCATGGAGTCGGCCATGCGGGACCATATTTGGTCGTTTCCCCACTCGGTGCCCAGGGTCAGGAGGACAAAGGCGAGGTAGGCGGCCACGACGGCCATCAGGGAGTACAGGAGCACCGCCAGGAGCACGAAGGCCGGGCGGTTGGCGCCATTGCCCGCGTGCTTGAGGTTTCGGAAGAACCGCGTGGCGTTCGTGGCGGACTCGAGCAGGCTGGCAAGCTGGGAGCCCTTCCTGTGGGCCGCGGCGCCCATGCCGTCCTTGGCCAACTCGGGTGCGCCGGCCGTTGGACGGGGGATATCACCGCCACATCGTGCCATGGTGGGCGCGCAGGGGGGGGATAAATTTGGGACTGGGACGAGGTCGAGGGCCTCGGCCTCGTACAGGAGCCAAGGGGACGAGGAGGGGGATTGGCCGATGGGCGGCGAGTCAATACCCGCAGCTTCCTCCGTGACTTAGGGACACCGCGCTGGGGTGGGGTGGGGTGAGCGCAACGTGAGCCGCGCCGATCTGACATCCATGTGGCCCATGCAATCTGCGCCATGTATGCCTTGGTAGCCGTGGATAGCAGTGGACTGCCTGGAGGCGCCTCCTGTGCCGGCACAGACCGCTCCCTGGGGACCGACGCCGTGCGCGTGCCCCAGGGGCACTGGCAGATGCGGTGGCCAGCAACGTCCCCAGGCGCGCCTGAGGGCCTTCGGCTGGGCCCCAACACCCGAATGCGACCCCCAATGTTGGCACGGGCGCATGATTTTGCAATCTGCATGGCGATCCTCGCGGGTGCCGCCATGGGCGCGCATGGGATCGGCATAGAGGCCTTGGACCCCGGATCCGATCTTCCTGCACCTGCCAAAGGTCGAACAGCCGCTGGCATTCACCCAGGGAAGGCTTACGCCCACGGCAGGGGCGTCCTGCAGTCTGGCCCGCTGCCCTTGCCTCCGGCGGAGGCCTGCGGCGTCAACGCCCTCGCGGCGCCCCTGCTGGTGACGCCGGGATGCCAGGAGTCCGTGACCGCGGGACAGGCCACGGAGGTGTGCTGCTCGGCGCTGGAGGCCGCCGTGGGGCCGGAGGCGGAGGGGCCGACGCGCAACTGCCTGTGCGTGGAGGCGGTGTGGGGGGAGGTGGGCAGGGCGACCGACCAGCTGGGGATACCCATCCAGGCGGTGCTCGACGAGTGCAAGTGAGTGGGGGGCGGGCAGGGTTTATCGGGACGGTGGCGGCGTTGGGCCACGATACTGAATGGCGATCGTACCCGCTGTCTCGGGCTGTGCGAAAGGGTGTTTGGGTTGGCCGCGGATTTCTGCTCGCCTGGAAGGGAGCTGGCCGCCCGCGCTCAGCAGCGTGCTGCTCGGCTTTCGAGGCTGCCCGCTCCTGCGTTTGGATAGGGACAATATAATGTGTTTCGTCAAGCAGGGCGCTGGGCCTGGCTGGCAGGTTGTGTCGGAAATGGATTGCGCCACCATCGCACCGTTTGGTCTGACGATCAGCGAGTTCAGCACACAATTCTGGTGTTTTTAGCATTATGTATAATAATGGAAATCTTCGAATAGAATACGCAATCTTCGTTACATTTGATCCACTGCATTCGAATGCCTTCAACGATGTTCGGCAACCGCAATAGTACGTATTCCATTCTGTTTACGTATCTCTTCCATGGGACAGCTCGTCAGAATTGTCCTTGACTATTAGGCTAATCCCCGGCAAGTACTCTTCTTCGTCTAGTCCCCCGCTGTTTATATCTCACTATGATCTTTGACTTCTTAGTGAGCTGACTGTTGTAACAGTCTAATTAGGCGCGGTATGGTGCACAGCAATTGGGCAAAGCACCTTCTGCGCTAAAGAAACCGGCGTCGCCTTGCTCCAATGTGAATGGGCACGGACCACCACAAAATCCTCCGCCATGCTGCCGCAGCATCGCCAATCGCCCTTCACTTTGCAAACCGCTGGAACTCAATCTCAAATTTGTCAAACGGATCCATTAACAAATCACGCATCAATCGTCGAGCCTCACTTCCCGGTCATTCACATATACATGCGTGCCCATTCAGAACCACGGAACCGTCGATCCACATTAAATCGTCCCTGCGCATGTGTGTGCCGCACAGCGGCCGGCTGGGCGCGCGGGTGCCTTACTTTCAGGGCGAGGGCGTCGGCCTGTGCGCGGGGGACCTGCCGCCCTCCATCCAGGCCCTCCCCCTGCCGGACAACCTCGAGGAGTCGTGCGCCGTCACGTCCCTGGCGGCGCCCCTGCTGGTGACGCCCGGCTGCCAGGAGTCCGTGACGGCGGGGCAAGCCACGGAGGTGTGCTGCTCGGCGCTGGAGGCCGCCGTGGGGCCGGAGGCCAACGCCACGACGCGCAACTGCCTGTGCGCGGAGTCGGTGTGGGCGCAGGTCGCCATGGCCACCGACCAGCTTGGGATACCCATCCGGGAGGTCATCGGCGCATGCACGTGAGTTGGGCGTTGGGAGGGATCGATTCGCCAGGATGTTGTGCTCCGGCACGAACACTGGCAGAGGACGCCATTTTGCGGCTCCAGCTGCGATGGCCAATTGGCATTGAGTGGCTCCATCGCAGTGACTGCGGTGGGATGCGTTGGGGCCAAGCGCACTAGGAAAAAAGGGCAAAATAGCACGTGCTCAAACGTGTACAAAGTTTACGGGTTTGTGTTATTTTTGTGTTCTTAGCGTGCAGAACTTCGATGAAATGTGTCTTATGTGTGTTCGCAAAAGTGTTATTTGGCCCTTTTTTTCCTAGTGGCGGCGTCGCAGCTGGCGTTGCCGAAGTGTCCTTCTTTATGGGGAAATTAGACGCGGGCGCGGCAGTTATGACGATCTGTGTTGAGGGAGCATGTGCGTGTGTTGGGGTATGTAACGGCGGACGATGATCAGGATGTGTGCGCAAGTGGTGCGCGTTTTGTGTGAATTATGTTGGATGGGCTCAGTCGATCAATCTGCTGCATTCAACCATATTATGTACATATATGTACATAATGTGTATAACAATATGTACACAATATATGTTATGTAATATGTTTTAGATAGCCGATGGTGTGAGGTCCCAGATAGAGAAGCTTTCGCGGTGGCATGTGAAGCATCTGTGCCAACCCTGCCCGGTGATACATGCCTGGGTATTGGCGCGAAAAAAGCTGGAAGGGGAGCGCATACATACTTTTCATGCATGATGGTATATCAAATGGGAGAGGGACCTTCTGGCAAGGGCTGTTAAGTTTACGTCAGAAAGTTCCTTGCTTTAGACATTTCTATCTTTAAGAGGGTGGAAAAAGAGCGCAATGGATCCCAGTCTGGTGACTGGCAACATAACTTTGTATCACACTTCATAAATCCTAATAACTTACAAATTACTTGACCCACATATATCCTATTCTTCTAATGCTTCTCGTAATTGGATGAACAATCTAACTGGAATGGTGACAATTTATTTTTGAAAGCAAAATTCTTAGGCGTGTTGTTTTCTGCTTGCAGTAACGAATTTGGCAAAGACATCCCATTTTATCAAGGACCAGGCGTAGGGAAATGCTCAGGAAATCAAACTGTTCTTGAGGCATCGCAAGAGGTATGCCCATTCGGGAGCAAGCGCTGTGTGCAAATAGTATAGACATATTTGACATGAAATTTGCTTTGATGAGAGCGAGCAATTTATACTGGATTTTTCTGCTTCATTAGCTGCCTTTGACACAGATTGGAGAGACTTTGCCGAGTATGCATCCAAAATATTTTTGGCAACAACGCTGTCAAGCTCCTGTATCTTTCATTTACGCCGCCTCTCGCGCAATTGCCTAGACGCACTAAGCAAAGACACGTTGTGCCTACTCGAAACTTAAAAGACTTCATGCATCAATCATTCATTTGTCATGTCTCCGGTCATCCTCTCACTCATCTGCATTCGCTGCTTTCGCACTCACTGCCGCAGGACCCAGCCATCCAAATGAGGAACTTCGCGGAGTGGGTGAGCGATCTCCCGGAAGAGCCCGCCCTCTACGTCTCGTTCATCTTCGCCATTCCTGCCACCATTGGGGTGTCCATGCTCGCCGTGATAGCCACACAGGCGCTCCTGTGGTGATACGCATCTAACGCTTGACAAGAGAACCGCAAGACGAACGCGTCACGAGCTGGACGTCTCCCGAGTGTGACCAGACGGCAGCAGACCTTCCAAGAAGACTTGGAGAATAAATCTTGGCAGCCTCCGTATTATGCGCAACAACAGGCGCTGCCGACACAGTTTCCTTCGCCCCGGCCCGTCCTGCTCTGCCTCAGCGGTGCTTGCACATTCAGAACTGTGGATTATGAGATAAGGATCCATAATTTTCTGTATTTTCGTCGTCAATGAGGGAATAGAGCAGATTGCAAGGACGAAAAAGCGGTGGCTGGAGTTGGGAGCCGCGTGCTTGGAATGTAGGTCGATGTTGGAGAAAGCAGTTTCTAACTCGGGAAGCAGCAAGCACGCTGTTTCTTCCCGCCTTCTGCCTCGTGGGCAAAAGTGGGTCATTTCGCATGGTGGAAGTCGACGTATCAACCAATTTGAGCGTCTAAAAGTTGTATTTTATTGATGTACCATACTTGCAGGAGTTGATTGGTCCTAGGATCAAACTGTGCAATCGAACCCATACCTCTGTGTCCCACTCTCCACCTCTGCTCCCATCTTTGCCAGCAGATGCGGTCTCCTGTCGGACTGCATGGCAGGGATTTGCACTTTGGTCAGGTCACTTGGACGCGTTGTGCAGAATTTTCCGGCAAGAGGCTGTCCGTTTCGCGCAATTTGGTCCTGGAACACAGCGCTTTAAATTGTTCGGGATCTTGCAGACCGAGCTGTGCCATCCGTGTTTGCCACCTGAGACAGCGAGGTCACTGCCATTCCCTGGTGCCATGCAACATGGCAAGGTGGCCGATGACACACCTATGTAGCTGTGATAACTGTGGCTGGCTGATTACATTTACTGTGGTAGCTGAAATCAACGGTTGTGACAACATAATAGTGCGCTGACGCGACGGTATACCTGTCCGATGCGCGTCAGGAAGGCACGCAATTCCCTGTCGTATCAGCTTCGTTGATTTACACATCAGACAACAGTTAACTATTGTCTGAGGCGGCAATGGCAACCTGCACTTTGAGGTGGTGCTGTGAATCCTTCGGAAAAGGTGCATATCCAAGATGTGCGCATCCAGCATATGGCGCCCAGATCATATGTGATATGTGTAGGATATGGGCGATGGCGCGCGGGCCCCTACCTATAGCATATGGAACTTTTGACAGCGTCATTTCGCTAACGCCATCGTGGCGTTTCCGCGAGCCAGAGGTTGTTGCACCAGGGATCACCGGTGCATCAACTTCTGGGGGGTAAAAAGCCCCTTGGAGGGTTTAGCTCTTGCAACAGGGCCAATCAACCACATTCATGAGTCGTCACAATAAACACAGAATGACATCAGGAAGCTGCTTGACGCCACACAGTAAATGCATTGATGAGGGAAACACATACAGCGCTCGCGCAGACACATTAACTGCGCCTTATTTTGATGCCCCAACGGGAAAGGTGCCGGATGGCAGGGCGCCCCTTGCGTGCACATGTAGAGAAGGCAACCCCAACGCAAACCAACCCCAGATTTGGCCTAAAACCCAATACATCACTGGCGAGTATTCCAAAACGAGACAGCCAGCGACCGCCCTCCCTCATGGGGCATCGGTCGGCAGTCGCAGGACGTATTGAGCAGCAGGTACTGAGTACTGAGTAGGGTACTAAGTAGTGCAGAAAGGCAGTAGGTTGAACTGCCGCGAGTCGCACGTTGTACCGCCAACTCATGGGAGGCCACAAACCGGGGAAACCACGGTAGTGCACCGTCAGAGGGCGCGGACGTGGCCACAGCCCGCGCCGCGGTGATGGCCGACTGATGGACGACTCGCACCGCAGCCATCACCCGGGACAGACCCCGAGCCAACCCTGAACGGGAAGAGCGCCTACCAGCAAACTAGGCACATGCACATCGTGAAGCTTCCCTTGTGCCGAGGCGAAGTGACATAACGCGCCCGTCCTTGCCGCTGTGCATGCAGCTTAGTTACGATGTATGGCGGGCACGAGGCGATCGCACCACTGCACGATGTGTGGCCTTCTCGAGGGCCATAAGGCTTTTCCCGCGGCGCCCGCGTCCGATAGTGCCGCCCAGCGCTATCGCCCCCTCCCCGGGCCTTCCTCGAGCGCCGGCGCGCCGCGCCTCGGCCCAGTCCCCACCCGCCCCAGGCGCCTCGCCAAGCGCCCGTAGATACACCCCCAAAGGAAAAGGCCGCCCACCCCCGCCCACCCCGGGCCCCAAGGCGCAGGAGCGATGTCAAGCGCCTCCCCCTCCATGCGAATCCGCCTCTGGATCGTCGTGTGGGCGGCGATCTGCATGAATGGGGTCATCCAGGCGGCGGATCCGTTAGGATCGTCCATGGCTGGGATGGGCGCGGGCGGGCGGGCTGCCGGGCTGCGCGACCCGCGCAGGCGGCTGCTGCAGCCGGGGGGGCAGCCGGCGTCGGCCTGCGGCGCGGCCCTGGCTGAGCAGCTGCTGCTCAACCCCGGCTGCGAGGACGCGGTGATGGGCAAGAGCACACCGGGGTGCTGCACGGCGCTGATGCGGAGTGTGGGGCCGGAGGCGGGCGAGGAGACGCGCGACTGCCTGTGCGTCGGGGCCTCCTGGTTCCAGGTGGCCTACGAGACGGAGAAGTTGGGCATACCCATCCAGAAGGTCCTGGATGTGTGCAAGTGAGTGGGGGCGGAGGCGCGGAGGGAAGTGGGCTGTTGGGCGTTGGGTGGGCGAGCTCCGGCGGCGCTGGTGACCGCCCGGGGCTCGGCTGGCCGTTGTCGATGGTCGGCGTCGGACTCTGGCCGCCGATCTGGCGTCGCATGGTCGGGGCATCAGTCATTGTTGTGACACACAGTGAGGTGGCTGGGGGGGCGTATTGCCATTACGCGCCCCGTTTGGTGCGCGATGGTGGCGAGGGCGCGTCCGCCGTGACAGGGTGTCGCTCCAGAAACGAGAATGGCTTTGGCCATAGGGCCGATACGAACGTTGTCTTGATCGGCGCGTGGGCTCCGATGCCTTTCCAAATTTCAGTGTCTCTTTTCCAGGGAGCCCGACCGTCCATGCGTGAACATTGTGCAAGGCAGCGGTGACTCGTCTGCTGCAATGTCCATCACTCCGTTGCTCCAAAATGCAACGCTCTGTGCCCTGTAGTTCGACCTTGGCGCGTCTGATTTTCCTGTGTGCTAATATGAGAAACATAAAATCCTGGATCCTTTGCCCGTCATCGCCCTTGTCCCTTTTTCTTGGTGCAACTTCGATCGCGACTTTTGCCCTTGGAAGCATCTCTGTGTTGGAAACAATGACAATATTGCGGCACTTCACACAGCCTTTTCGGAATTTTCGACGATCGTGATCCAATCCTGACTCCGTGTGCGTGCTTTTCTGTGCCTTAAAGCACCCAGATGGGGGCCTCTATTCCGTACTTCGAAGGAAAGGGCGTCAGCCAGTGCAGTGAGCCGCCTCCATCCCCGACCCGATCGCAGACCCCGCCATCCCCGGAAGGGGCTTCGTCGTCCCCCACCAGGCCCGCTCCCACGATAGCCCCCGAGGACGCCTCCGCCCGCCCGCCACCCAAGAAGGACTCTCCTCCTCGATCCCCGAAGAAGGTGTCCTCTTCTCCAGAGCCCAAGAAAGGGTCTCCCAAGAAGGACTCGCCCAAGAAGGGGTCTCCCAAGAAGGGCTCTCGGTCGCCGTCCCCCAGGAAGGCGCCTCCCTCCCCGGAGCCCGCGTTGGAGCCCATAGAAGAGCCCATTCCAGCTCCCGCTCCTGAGCCCACTCCGGAGCCTGCCCCTGAACCTACCCCAGAGCCCACTCCAGAGCCCGCCCCGGAGCCCACTCTGGAGCCTACACCAGAGCCTGCGCCGGAGCCTACACCGGAGCCTGCGCCGGAGCCCACCCCAGCCCCCTCCCCAGTGTCCACGCCAGTCTCCTCCACAGTGTCGTCGACAGTCTCCTCCGGGAGGAGACTGCCGGCCCCCTCCCGGCCGCCCCCCACACCCCCCGTCATAACTAACTTTGCTTCGCTGCCGCCCTCCCCACAGCCGTCGGCTGCCCCCGCCGTAGCTACGCTCGCCTCTGTGGCCCCCTCTCCAGCTCCACTTCTCACCGAATCCAGTTCGCCTTCGTCTTCGTCTCTGTCTGTGTCTTCGTCTTCAGCTCTCCCACTTCCAGCCAACCCAGGGGAGACGTGCGCCGTCCAGACGCTGGCCGCGCCCCTGCTGCTGGACCCCGGCTGCCAGGAATCGATGGCCGGGGGCCAGGCCACGGAGGCGTGCTGCTCGGCCCTGGAGGCAGCCCTGGGGCCCGAGGCCAACACCTCGATGCGCAACTGCCTGTGCGTGGAGTCAGTGTGGGATGATGTCACCATGGCCACGGACCAGCTGGCGATACCCATGCGGAGGATCCTGGACGCGTGCAAGTACGTGCATTGAATTGAATGATGGGCTTACACAAATATACTGCATAAAATGGTTGAATATTAAAATGAGCAACTTGTGTTTTAAGATTGGCTGCACCCCGAAAATTGACAATTACGGACATGCGAACAGGGAAAGGGACAAAGGCAGTGCAAACGTGATGCACAGGTCGCAATTTTGGTTCAGCTCTGCTTCAAACACAATAAAATGCAAGCATGTGAGGCCTAGGGAAGGCGGGGATGTTCTGTAGGCGATTATAGCTCGGATTGTGTTGTTGTGCTGTGCGAATGCATATTTGAATGGGTTATTTACTAAAGTAATGAGGTTGCAGTTATGCGTATTACGCCATCTGCTCTCCCTGACAAGCAACATTCGCCGTCGAACTTCACATGGTGAAAATCAATGATCCTTTCAGAATTACCCATCCCCAAAGCAATGTCGCGAATTTTGGGCAGTCGCACGCAATCCTGGGTGGGCCAACACCAGAAGTTCAGCTCCGCCGAGTCTTGTCATTTGGTGCCCACGTCCTCGGACCTGCGTTCAACCCAGCGTCGAGCCAGTACACGTACCTGGCATCTTCGCTGCTGCCCTGTTTCCCGCACGCAGGCCCGCAACACTCGCATACTGGCCTATCAACCGCCATTCACACGACGCCGCATCGCTCAAACTTCAGTTCAGGACGTCACACAATTGTAGTACGAACAGCCGCCCCTCACACTTTCTCCTCTCCTGTTCCCGCAGCTCCCGGCTGGGTGCGCGGGTGCCGTACTACCAGGGAGAAGGCGTCGGCCTGTGCGCCGGCGCGCCCATGAAAGTCGAGCCGTCCTACGACCCGCCCAGGAACCCAGAGGAGGTGTGCACGGGCCCGGCCCTGTACGCCCCCCTGGCCGAGACCACCTGCCGGGGCGCCGTTTCCGGGTCGGAGATGGAGGAGGCGTGCTGCCGCGCCTTCGACAGGGTCATCGGCGCGGGGTCCAACGAGTCCACGCGCAACTGCGAGTGCGTGCCTTCCGTTCGCGCGGAGTCCTGGGAGTTCTTCGGCGCGCTGGGCCTGCCCATCGGGGACCTGTGGAGCGACTGCAAGTGAGTGTCGACAGCGCTCATAGCACTGAGTTGGTGCTGTAAATGCCAAAGTACGTAAGGCATGGTGCATCATGCAAAAATGCACGCCGCTCGTGTAACCATGCTCGCTTGTTGTGACGATTTGCTGGCGTCAAGGAGTCCCAATTGACAGATTGGTAGATTCATTGTTCATGGATTGATTGATCGATGGGCATCGGCATCCCTAGACATGATAAATAATACAAATACTCGGTTGAGCATTTGTACTGACCTATCGATCAATACATAATGCTGAATCAGTATTATCAGTATTACTGTTGCGAAAAGTACGCTGTTTTCCTGCGTGCGCTACGGTGCGGAGGGCGCTCTTGCTTTGTGCCTCTGGAAGTGCTCGTCGGGTTTGTTTGATTTTTTATTTCTGTCTTTGCTCCTTACGTGGATGCATCGACGGAACGTCACGGCATCGGTCATTGTAGCGCACGGATACAGTGAGCGAGGGGCCAGTCCACGCCCAACTGTGCCTCTAAAATGCGCCTCCAGAGAGGGCAACAGCCACCCACCCGCAGGAATCAATGCTGCTTAGGAATCCAGTGTGCGAGGGGCCGGTCCAGGCCCACCTGTGCTTCTAAAATGCGCCTACAGAGAGGGCAACAGCCACCGACCCGCAGGAATCAATGCTGCTTAAGAATCCAGCGTGCGAGGGGCCCGTCTAGTCCCACCTGTACCTCCAAAAGCGCCGTCCACGCAAAACCCGCATGCGGTGTGACTGCCAGTGAGGGAGGCATCCGAAATGATGCAAATGACATTCCGATATGTTGTAAAAATATGTGGACAGACGCGCCAACATTGCTTGCGATGAAGAATACACTGGCGCATGAAAGTATCTCAACGGACCTGGATGGTCGCGCTGAGAAGAGCGCACCAGTGAAGAACCAGAATCATGCCGTTCGTTATTTGAACCGAGCGATCAATATGAGGAGTAGGAAGCTTGTTTGCATAAGTACCAACAACATTCTGAGACAGCTGCCGTGGTATTTCGCACTTGAAAGGCGTCAAGAGACATGACACTCAGCCCATTTACTGCATCCTTTGATTTCCTCAACAAGGCGCCCCATTTTTTAACCAATTTCAGGAATTCCTAAGTACTGTCAGAGTATCTCGTCTCAATAACAAGGATGTGACAGGTTCGATATTGGATTTGCGATGCATTTCACAGCCACTGGGCATTTGCTGCTTAGTATCTACGCACTTTCGAAGCACTTTCTAAGCACTTTCTAAGCATTTCGCTGGCACCATTTTGCGTACAAGCGGACGAAACTCGCTTGAACTGATTTTACCCTGACATGAAAATATATTTTCTCTCTCGACCCTAATGCCATCAACATTCAGCACGAGTCCCAAAGCAGAATAGCTATGCCCCTGCAATTCTAATGTTCTACATTGCTTCCGTTGTGTCGTTGATGTGGGCGGCTGCTCTTCGATGGCGCCAACGAAGTGCAAAATATGTTCCAATCGAAAGGAAGCGTGCTCAAAACATTATGATTGAAATCAATGGCACTTGGCGTCGCAGCGCATTTCAGAGTATTTAGCTGTTGTAGTTTGGCCAGTAACCAGCCCATGATCGTTTCGCCGAACGCAAAATATAGCGCAAAGAAACTATGCGCTAAAACTGCGAAGCTTGAGCCACGGCATGCCGCAAATCTTCAACGAAGCATGAAGATGTAGATAATGCTACACACATGCGAGTAAAGTAAATGCACATACACAAAATGGACAGTCCTCTCGCGACCCTGAAGAACCTGCAACCCCGGGAGATCATCTTGAGGGGGACGCAAAAGCGCCGATTGCGCAAATCCTGCAGCACACCCTTCTTGCAAAATCTTTGTAAATGTATTCATATCACACCACCACGTTATGGCCCACCTTGCGGTGAGAGTGCTTACGAGACATCACCTGTCCTGCCTATCAATCCTTTGCATTTGTGGAGGATGCGGCTCGGTTGGGAAAGAATGGTGGCGTGGATCCCACACCTTCCTTTCTAATGTACACCGGCAAACATGTTTACACACGTGCGCTTCTTATTGTAACTTCCTTATTATTGTACTTGCGAAGCATTGAGTGATCCTACTCGTGAGAGTGCTGTTGGCAAATAATCGAGATATAAACTCGCAACTTCGTTGTTTGCTGTTATTAGTGAGAAGTATGGGACAGACATCGCCTTCTATCAAGGACCAGGAGTGGGAAAATGCTCAGGGGTGGAGGCTTTTCTGGCTGCAGCTCGGAAGGTAAACCTGGCTTGGGTTCATTCATACTGCGCAACAGTTCATCCACAGAACACATTCCAAGGCCAGCGTGATTATTGCGGTTCGAGCCTTTCTGTGTTAACAACGTCCCCCTATCTGCACTTGCCGGCGAATTCATGGTGCCCTCATTTCGCATCATCTCCACCAGACACCCTTCACTGTGCGGCGATTTTTCGCTCTTTATCGCGGCGTCCATTGCACCATCGCCGCAACTCAACTGAACATTGGAAGTGAATTGTATCGGCCAGCGACATGGCAATTGACACATCCCCACGGTGCCCATTCTACAGCATACAGGCATGGAAATGAGAGAGTTCGGGGAGTGGATGAGGGATTTACCGGAGGAGCCTGCGGTTCTGGTGTCGTTCATCTTCGCCTTCCCCGCGGGCGTCGGCGTGGCCCTCTTCTTCGTCATCGCCTCACAAGCACTTCTGTTTTGAGTGGCGGCGACTGCTCCCCATCAAGAGCTTTTTCAACTATTATTCCTTTCAACAGAAAGGAATAAATTTGTCAAAAATTTAGCGACCCCCTCTCCCTCCCGCTGCAAAATAATTCCCAGATTCTTGAAGTAGAGACTCTTTCCGCAGTGCAGGAGGCGATGTGGTATAATTGCAGAGAGTCCAAACATGCGCCCAACACTAAGTGATGCCGAATGGGGTCCCCGCGGCGCGCACTCGGTGACGGGCTTAGGATATGGGTGAGAGGAGTTTCCTCCTTCGGGTACAGCACTTTGGGAAGATTCAGAACGCGGAGTGTGCGAATAACTAGTAGTGTAGCATTCCCGGTTAAGGCATTGGTTAATTGGTTTGCGTTGAAATTTTGTCCGCTTTGCGGATGCATGAACGGGACGACGGAATAAGTTGGAAGGCATGCGCATTGACGTTTCGCAGTGGGGGGAACATGAAGACCTGTATCATGAATTGCACATGAGGATAATTGTGAACTTGCAGAACGACGGCCTGCAATGAATTGGCGTCTTTGCCCGACCATCGACGGAAAGTCGCTGCGCCTGGGTGCCAGGAGGTCGGTCGTGCTAACTTTGCCTTCAGAATAGAGCGCATTCTTCAGAATCTGACAAGTTCCTGCAATGTTCGGGTGACCCCTACGAGGGGTGTCTCAACAGCCGGTCGTTGTTCTGGTGTGAATGGAAGCCAGCCATGAATGTATTTGTACGGTGCTGTTGATTCGTGTAAAATTTCGATGGATGCGCTCAGCACAACACAACGTTTTGTTCTCGTCGCGGCTGGGCCTTCACGCATTTGGATGCATACGAGGCCATCGTCTGCAACAGGCCAGAGCTTTGCAACGTGCCAGGGCTTTGCGTTGTGTCATGGATCGCAACCCAACTTGAAGGAATTTAATGGCGCATTCCCTGTAACACGCACCACGCTTGGCACAAGTTTTCTCCGTATCTTCTGTGTACGCCCCGGACACAAAGACTTCCTTTGCGAAGAAACAACGAGTTGGCGGATGGCCCTTCTTGCTGAGAGTTGGTTTGGGATACGTTTCAGCCTCGGCGATGCATCGGATACCTCAGCGCAACAGAAAGCTCACAGCAGAGAAGCACCAGCACATGCATATGTTTGGGCTTGGTGGAACGCCACGATGCTCACCAGAAATCCCTAAACTCCCAAGTCATCATAGCACACAGGCGCACAGATTCACGAGCTGCAACATACCCCGCAGCGCCCCTGTGTATCGTCGTGAACAAGTGCAACAGCAACATGTCGATTGAAGCATGCGTCATCCATCAGTTCGGCATCATGCGCGTCCCATCTGTCCCATCACTTTCGCGCGTTTGGTCACATCACCCGGAGTTCGCTGTGTTTTTGACAACCCCAAAGATACGTGCCACGTGGTCCGCAGGGCACGGTGTCTTCCGCGCCCGCCAGCGCCAGCAGGTACATGGCGCTGCACAGTCGAGAAGGGTCCCCATCGTTTCCAGCGCGCCCCCAAGCGGCAGCCCCAGGAGTCCTCCAGCCCTTCCGCAGTTCGGTCCAAGCCGGCGCCCCCGTGCTGTCGCTGTTCCATACGGTGAGCCGAGCACCTGGCGAAGCCTGTTCAGTCGCACATTGTGGCCTCTTTGTTGGCGCTCTGGCCTGAGGGGGACGCATGGCTGGCACAAACGAGGCACCCGTTACAAAACGAGGTGTTGCCCATCGTTGCGGTGTTGATCAGAAGCCCGCCCTTCAACCCGGGCGTGGATGGGTCGTTGTCATTCCCGATGGGCTCCAAACTGCCCGCCTGCTTTTGTTGCGAGTCTTCCGTGGGTGGACGCGGAGGGCCACCCAGCGGTGATGTTGGGACAGCTAAGTCTTCAGGCGGGCGCATGCGCGATCTTTGGTTCGGGAAAGGCAGGGCAGTTCCCGCAGTCTCCGCTTCTCGTCGCGAGTCCATCTCTTGAAGGACGGTGTCGCGAGAGGAGGTGGCGCCGTGCGGAGATCTTCACCCCCTTCCCCTTAGGCGCTTGCCGGGCACATGCTCGACTCACCGGGACATCGCGTACCAAAGCTCGTTCGTAAACACGGACTTCAGTCGCCGTTTCCGAATGCCGGCGGAACAATGGTTGAGCCGTCGCGTGATTGCCCGCCAGCGCTCTGGAGAAGCTTATACAACAGTCTGGTGTAAGGAACCGCCATCTGGGTTGCCCTTTTGCCGACTCTGTCTGTGGCAGCCCATGTTGGGGATGTCGCTGCGCAAGCACGCGCTGGGAGACTTTCACATCGCCCTCTGTGTTGAAAGAATGTTGATCGCTTGGCTTGGCCCTGGGGCGTCCGTCGCACAGCGCCCTGTTCTCTCAGTGACCGCCTGTCAACACCGCCTGGGCTGGCTGTGCCTCACGTTGGTGTGTCGATCTCAGATGTCCGAAGGTCGATCGCTGGTTCTGGGGCCCCGCTTATCTACTGGCCTCTCTCACTCCGTTGTGAAGGGCGAAGACTTCAGGGCGCAGCAACCCAACCTGAGGTGGTCGCATGACGGCTCAGGTGAGGTTCTAACAAGGCGATTAGACTCGATGCGCCTTTCCCTTGTTTGGAAGGAGTTTCTTTATGTGTTAGGGGGATTGCAAGACTTGTTGGGTTGCTGTGGACAGTTGTCTTGTCATAGTGAGCACAGTAATTCAGTGACAGCCTGCGACACGATCACAGAGTTTGGGCACGGAGTGTGCAAGGAAAGACTATGCACTCCCTGGATTGTACAAGAATCTCGTGAGGGGTGACTGTGGCTGTGGTTGCGTTGGATCAAGGAATGCGAAAGTTGGTGGCATGGCCTGGACTTCTGCTGGTGGATTGATTTCTGCAGCATGCTCATATGTGCTCAAGGGACTGGTTCGTCAGTGTAACAGACTAGTGGAACTGTAGCATGAAAGTAGCGGATGCCTTGGGGTGACATACGTTGGCCTTTTTTCAGTCATGCTGTGTGTTTTGCAGTCAAGGGCTAGTCTAGAGTCAATGTTTTCAGGGATGGTTCGATCAGGCCTCTGTAGTTTCAGATTTGGTGCAGGATGTCTTGAAACGCCAAAGATGTTTCTTCCAAATCCTTTGTGGGACTGTTTCCAGGGGAGACAGACTTCGCATTCTTTGGAATTTTCGACGGGCACGGTGGGAAGCAGGTGGCCAAGTATTGCTCAAAAACGTTGCACGATGAGCTCCAAAAGACTCTCAGCAAGCAGACACAGTTCCCTGGGGCACTTGCTGTTGACCTTCCTGGCTTCCAGGCAGCTGCCAAAGAGTTGAGTGCTTTCGACGGCCAGGATGCTGTGGTGCAGCAGACACCAGAGGCACTGGTGGAGGCCTTCACTTGTGCGGATGATGTGTGCAGAGCAATGAACCTGGTGGGTGAACCTGTTGTGTCCCTATGCCAATATCGATGCACATATGGGTTTTCGTCAATGTGCATGGAATTGAATCGCCCTGCATTCTGTGTGCACACATGTTGCTCCATGTGGAGCAACGCAACAGCTGTGTCACTGCTCGGTGTTAACCACCTCAGCCAGGCAGTTCCGATTTCTAACACACTGGTGTGTCAGAGCAATGTTCAGAGCAGTGCTTGCACAGTGTTCTGCAAGTGTTGCAGTATGTTGTGCACACGTAGCAACCTCCACTGCTGCCTTGGCAGCCGCAGATGATCGACCTAAATTGTCAGTAGAAGGCAGGCAAGTCCTAGCACCTGCCTATTCATGATGCACATCCTCCCACTTCGTCCCACACGCATTCATGGGAGGTCATCGTTTTTCAACATCCAATGTTTCATGTGCCACAACATGCGACCTTTGCTAGTTCTGTTACCAAAGGAACTTTTTTCTCAGTGTTCGGGAGAATGTAATGTGCAGGACTCTGGCACGACAGCCACTGTTGCGGTTCTCGCTGGGTGGGAGGTGATCATTGGCAATGTGGGCGACTCCCTGGCCGTCCTGGACACTGGATGCGAGGTGCTCCAGGTCAGTGGCAACCACAGGCTGGACAAGAACAAGGCTGAGCAAGAGAGGATACAGAAGGCGGGCGGCGAGATTGCAAGGTCCACCGTCTGTGGGGTCGAGACAGGACCACTGAGGGCCTGGCCTGGCGGACTGGCCATGAGCCGCACGATTGGCGATCCCAAGGCTGGTGAGTTGTTGCTTTTCTGAACAGAGGGTGGACAGACCTAATTTGTAGCCATCCATTTGTTTGGCAATTGGGGGCCAAGGCATGCTCAAGGGTGGCCGACACCTTGCATGATGGGTGCAGGATTGTGTGTGTTATGATAAACTTGGCTAAGAATGATGGTGTGTTGGCCAACAACAACAAGAGTGCCCTGGGACCTGATCATGGGCTGTTTTTGTGCGAAGGCGATTTTGTGACCTCAGTACCTGAGGTACGCCAGTTCACATGGCCCTTCACAGGCGGACGCCTCATCGTTGCATCTGACGGTCTGTGGGATGCAGTGAGCCCAAAGTCTGCTTGTCACAGCACCAGGGGGATGTCGGCTGGCCAGGCGGCCAATGCACTGGTGCGGTCCATATTTTGGTGCCCGTCATTGCCCCCACCACCTTTGGGCTGCAACAAGCTGATGCTCCCATACACGCAAGTTGTTGTGTTAGTTAATGATGCGATGACTTGGCTGTACACTGCTGTAGTAGCATTCTTGCAGTACCATAGTGCTGTAGTCCTATATGCTGTATAATGCAGTACATCAGCAGTTTAGCAAAAACAATGTGCAAATTGAAAGGATTCTCAGGTAGTTGAATGTGCCAACCTACCCTCCCCCTGGAGTGCAGCTTTGTTATTTCTTGTGCTGCTCATCGCGGATTTGTGTTGTGCTCTGAAACTCTTGCATCTGTTTGGGCAGTGTGAATGCAGTCTTGAAGTTTGTGGATCAGGAGGGCAATGCCCGATGTGTGATCTGTTTTTTCATTATCCTTTCTTTGCCTGGCGATCTAGCAGTTGAGCATCACTATGGAAACACCTACTGCCGGTTCTGTAACTGCTGCAGCTGATAATGAAAATAAGATATTCGTTGTGTTCAACGTATTTGATGTGGGGCGGGGATCCTGTCAACTTTCAGAAGAGCACTTTTACAAAATGCTCATGCCAACTTTGCTGAGGGCACTGGGTTCATCGATTGCAACTGCAGCGAGTACACTGTATACTCTTGCATGTTTTCTCTGTGCTTCCAATGCATTACATATCAGATAGGAATCCAGGTACCCACCTCATGCAAACACAGAAGATATGTGGGCCTTGTGCCCCTGGACACGAAATTGCAAGGCCTTGTAACCCCCAAGCTCCTTAGTGTGCAAGCAAATGTTGATGGAGGCAGAGTTAGAGACAGATATTGTGGCAAGCCACAGTGCTGTTATAGTTTTCATGACCTAATTTGAGGGAATTTGACTGCTGATCATGCAATACCTGCTTCAGCCTAGCAGTTGCTTTCATAATCAAGGCAAAGATGCTACAAAGACAAAATGCACGTCAATTGGTAGCTAATATGATGCACTGCAATTCAAAGGCATTGTTCAACATTATGTTGCTTCACCATTTTGTAGGACTGGTTCCCAACAAAGCAGTTCCTATTCTGTGGCCTGGCAGTGTTGTGTGAAACATTTGCTGTTTGCTTTGATGCCCCATGGACTGTCATGGCGGTGTAGCGCCGTGTGGTGATGGCAGTATTCCAGGAGCACTGTCCTGGTTGTTGACTCACAGGTTAAAGCATCAAGAAAGGGCAAGACGTCGTCTAGGGACGATGTGACTGTCCTTGTGGTCGATGCGATCCCCAATGAGCAGGGCCGCCTGCCTGCTATCCTGCATCGCACGGCCAGTGGTGCAAGCACGTCCAGCAGCAGTGGCCAAGATAGCTCCGAGGGCTGTCTGATTTGGAAGCCGCTGGAGGAGAACAAGGGACCATCAGTCAACTGGAGGGAACGGTCCAGGTATGCAAGTGCAGTCTGACAGCCCTTGGTGAAAGCAGTGGAACTCTTGCGA
This sequence comes from Ostreobium quekettii, assembly GCA_905146915.1. Lineage (NCBI taxonomy): Eukaryota > Viridiplantae > Chlorophyta > Ulvophyceae > Bryopsidales > Ostreobiaceae > Ostreobium > Ostreobium quekettii. The sequence goes on along the minus strand of CAJHUC010000515.1, from coordinate 101 downwards.
GTCACTAGTATGTCTGACTTTGTCACAAAGTCACCACCAGAGCAAGTTCAAGGACCGTGAGTTGTCACAACTTGCTGTGCTACCATGCAGGAAAACATGTG